>JASSUY010037154.1:13155-37926 GCA_032466535.1 Forpus xanthops
GCCTCCGCCCGCTGCGGCCTGCGGCAGGACCGCCCCCTAGGGGCCGGGCGGCCGCAGTGCGCCGAGCTCGCTGGGGCGAGGAAGAGCGGCCGGTCCCGTTCCCGGCCCGGGGAGTTGCAGGCTCCCTGGGAGGAGCCGCGGGAGGGGAACGACTAAGGAAAACGGAGGGAGGGTCCGGCAGGACAGCGCTGAGGGACCACTCCCGCTGGAGCTGGGGTGGCAAAGGGCGGTACAGAGCACCGTGTATTAGAGGAGGATTAGTTCTCATTTAGGTAAAACTTCAGCAAACTGTTTTGAAGAGAACAAACGAAAATGATGAACGTAAACGGAATATCAAGTAAATTCAATACCTGCTCAGCACCTGCTGCAGATTAGATTTACTTTGAGGGTGCTGAGGCACTGGCACAGGTTGCCCGGAGAAGCTGTGGCTGCCCCATCCCTGGCAGTGGTCAAGGCCAGGTTGGAAGGGGCTTTGAGCAACCTGGTATAGTGAAAGGTGTCCCTGCCCATGGCAGGGGGTTGGAACTGAATGTGCTTTAAGGTCTTTTCCAACCCAAACCACTCTGTGGATCTGTGATTGTCCTTTCTTTTCCTGCAGTAACCCCAGTGCAGAAAACAGAAGCCAAGCTCGCAGTGCTGTCAAAGATGATCCTGGCAATCACAGCACTTGTCACACAAAAGGAGATTGACAGGTACTAGCTTACAGGGTGTAACAAAAGAAAGATGGGACAGGTGAATACAGCTCAAAGGGGCATTCCAGCAGATACCTGAATCACCCTCAGGTGATGACTGAGGTCCTGGAGTGATCTTCCAATTAACACAGTGCAGGCAAGAAGAAGACATTTGAAGAACTTACAGAAGTAGTTAGTTCATGCTGGTGTCTGCAGTAGTAATGGCTTGGATGGCCTCTCAGTTTTACAGTCCTGTTGCCTCTGTATTTCCAGCCTAGAAAGGAGAAGACAGCACAATTCTAACACAGCAAACCAAACATCTTTAGAGTGCTTTCCACTGACAAAGAGACATAAATGCAAAAATCAGACGCAAGAGCCCCTACTTGCCTGAGTGACAAACACAGGGTGGGCACACAGGGATCGGGCAAGGGCCTGAGCAGTGGCATAGCCCCACTGCAGAAAACCAGACCACTGACACAGGACAGGCAGCATAGATCAGCAGCATCGTTCTGTGAGGGAAAAGGCAAACATCCTTCCTGGTGTGTAACAGGAAATTGCTCTGCAAGACAAGCAAAGTAACTCTCCCGCTTTATTCCATACCATTAAGGCACCAGCCATGAGCACAGCACCCTGATTTTGGCACCGCATTTCAAGAACGATGTCAATAGCTGAAGAGAGCGGCAGAGAGCAGTGAGCATGATCAGAGGGTTAGAAAACACAGCCTACAATGAAAGATCAAAAGAACTGCAATGGTTTAATCTCCAGATTAAGACTGAGGTGGAGTATGGTCACAATTTTCAAAGGAAAGGAGTAATTTGTTCTTCGTGCCCATCATGAAGAAGAAGTAATAGATGTAAATTGCAGCCGACTTTTTTAGTGATAAGCACAGGGAGATGTTAAAACATATTGCCTGGAGAGGTTGTGGTGAATTTGTCACTAGAGAACAAGTTAAATAAACATATTTCAAGACTGACATTAACAGAGTGCAACTCTTAACAGGGAGGAAGCTGATGACTGCCAGGGATCCATTTTTTGCTATAATTTTATGAGACCCAAAAAAAAAGCTTTTTTTCCTTCAAAGACAATTAGAATTCTAAAAGGGGAGTTACTATTTCCTGTTGGTTTTTTTACTGACTTACTGCATGAATTGAGAAACCACAAGTATTTCTGCACCTCAGCTCCCCATCAATAAAACAGAGGTAGTAATACACAATTCATGAGGACGCTGCAAGTCTGCAATGCATTATTGTAACCTTGTGGATGCTGGGAAAGGAGGTGGTATACAAATGTAAAATATTCCCACACCCTCAGTTGTTTTTTCATGCTTGCACTGCTTTAAATACTGTAATTTGTTTTCCTTTCTTCTCAGAGAACGTATAAGCTAAGCACACAAGTGCAGCTCTTCCCAAAGAGGAACAAACCAGGGTTCATGTAGTTTAATAGAACACTGAAGTTGAGAAACACCTTTAGGTTAAAAACCCCACGAACCCTAACCATTAGGTTTTGTACTACAGCAGGTTTCTTTTATAATTTGAATTTCACCAGAAGAAATTTCTAATTCAGAAGCAGTGCTCCTCTCTTTTCACCTGGGCATGTTGAAAGGTCTCCTGGAAAAGAAAAATCTACCTACCTCCCCAAAACAATTAGCCAACACTAGCAGGGATTGTTTAGAAGACATGTCCAACCGAAGCAGAGCTGAAGTGCCTCATTATTCCTACCCTTCCGATGTGTAACAATGGCTTATATTCCCTAGAACTATAAAACATTATTTGTTTTTAATAACGTTTATAGAGCTGTGTTCAGCTCTGAGGCCCCCAACACAAGAGGGATGTGAACCTGTTGGAGCAAGTCCAGAGGAGGCTACGAAGATGGTCATAGGGCTGGAGCATATCTGCTATGAAGACAGGTTGAGAAGCTGGGCTTGTTCAGCCTGGAGAAGAGAAGGATCTAGGGAGATCTTGGAGCAGCTTCAAGTGCCTAAAGGGGGCTACAATAAGAGGGACTTCTTAGAAGGGCAGGTAGGAATAGGATAAGGAGGAATGGCTTTAAACTGAAAAGGGGGAGGGTTTGATTAGATATTAGGAAGAAGTTCTTCCCTTTGAGAGTGGTGAGACACTGGCACAGGTTGCCCAGAGAAGCTGTGGCTGCTCCATCCCTGGCAATGTTCAAGGCCAGGTTAGACAGGGCTTTGAGCAACCTGGCCTAGTGAAAGGCATCCCAGCTCATGGCAGGGGGGTTGGAATTGGATGAACTTTAAGGTTCTTTCTAACCCAAACCATACTATGGTTCCTGTTGTTTGCACTATAATACAGCATTTTCAAGTCCAGTTCTGACATACTTTTTTCCTGAACACACAAGTATCACTAAAGGGACTGGCATTACTTACACATATCTTGTTCCTCCTCTGTGCATCTACATTTACATGTGTAATAATACAATTCTGGAAAAGTAATTTGAAAAATAGTTTCCTTTTAGCATACCAGCTGCTGAGATGATTAAGTCACTAATAGTTTGTAAGTTCTCTAGCTCTCAGGAGTCCTCTTGAATTTGGTATTATTTGTAGAAGTGCAAAATCTCTAATTATTATCTAGGTTAAGACAACCCCACTGCAATCAACTCACTCTCTTAAAAAAAATCATTACAAAGATGTCACATCAGAACTGTTGCTATATTCCACTGCTCTTTTTTATAGCACTGCATTTAAACTGATTACTTATTATTTATTAAAACTGAAGTATCACAAGTTACTTTTAAAAGCATATTTGTATTATTTTAACAACTAGAGTTTGATACAAGAGTTGGATTATTTTGCTTTGTACCAACATATCTGATGATGCAGGGAAAAGTTTCACAACTATGTTATCAGCCATTAAATGCTTATACCCCATAGGAAGTCAAGGAAGGTCAGACACTTAACTCTCACTTGTGCTTATCAAAAGCCTGTGCTTCAAGGTGCACCAGATATGCCTTTTGCTATTAAAACGATAATAAAAATCATAATGATTAGCAGAAGTTGAGAAGAGAGAGATGATCAAATATATTATTAATGGGGCCGCTCAATGTTTAGTGTTATACATTATTTTCAACCTTTATTTTCTGCAGCTAAGATTCTAAGTGGGAGCACTATCACTGCCTTCTCCCTTCTGAACCTGGGGGAATGCTTCAACCTTCTTCAAAACCTTTCAGTGGGAACATCTGAGAGTCATTTCTCCTTGACTTCTATCAACCTACTGTCAAGAATACTGGTTTAGTGTGCAAACCTATTTGCATCATCAGTTCTTCACTGGCCACTATCAGAGGCTGTGATACTTTCTGGCTAGCTGACATCGCAAATCAGTACAATTCAATGACTCAGATTTATCAGTAAGCTCTCCCAAAACTTCCAAGTTGTAGCTGATCAAAGTCCTCAAGCTCCAAACACACAAACTGGAGTTAGGTAATGCAGTTTCTTGAATGAGCTACAGAAAGGTCAAGAGTAAGGCAAGCATGACTGCAGTTTTGAAAAAGGACCTTGTCTGGGGATAGAGTCAGTCTAAAAAATGGAGTAGGGAAAGAAACAGAAATGGAAAGACAGAGTAGGGAAAGAAAATGAACTATCCTGACAAGCAGCATCAGATTGTGAATAAAGGAGGGAAGTTAAAGATGAACAAGGAACTGATTCATTAAGGTAACTGCAGTAGGTAAAGATACAGTGGACCTGCAAAGCAGAGGGCAGATCTGCATTTAAGCATGATGCGATGCTTGAATATCTTTGAGTTATTCTGATGTAGGAGGACCAAGAACTGATGAAAGGGGAGGGAGAAACCAAAACTGCACAAAATGTCTAAAGAAAGCAAATGGCATTCAAGAACAGTAGGTATTAAGAAATGGGCAAAGAATGCGTCTGGAATTACTCACTGCAAAAAAAAGGCCAAAGACGTGAGGAGCCAGGAAGATGGGAACAAGTATTGATTGGTCAAGGACTGTAATAGGGAGCCTGGAGAGATTAAATAATGAAGAAAAGCTGAGAAGGTGAAGAGAGCAGCATGAAATGAGGGTAGAGAAGGAAAGGAAGACTAGAAGAAAGACAGGTTGGAGAAAAGAGAGTGTAAAGGGTCACAGACATTCTTTTGACGGAAGCTGTTATTGCAAGGTCGGGAGCAGCCCCTGCTACACCTGAACACAGCTGCCAGTGAAACACACTCCAAAGCCTTTTTGCAATATATGTGAATAACACGCACCATAAGAAATCCAAATTTTTACAGAACTTACAGAATTGCAGATGCCAACTGACACTGTGATGAATGCAGAATAACATCTCCCAAAGACAACAGGAATCTTTGCCAAACTATGTACTCGAGTATTAGCAAATGCCAGAACTACCGTTACCATGCAGCCTATTTTGTATATGTGTTATGACACTAATTGTAGGATCATGTGCTAATTTTTCCACAATGTCCTTACAAATAGAGCAGCTCTGGTAACAGACACTTGTACAGCACTAAAAGCTATTCTCTATTTCATTTCTGCTTCATTTGTTGCTGGAAATGGAAAATAGTAAGTGAAGCAGAGATTTTCAGGAAGAGAAAGGAATACGTCACAGTTAAGACACCTGAAGAATACACTGATAAAATGTATGCTACTTTTATTCCTGCACCAAGTTTTCCATGGAACTGTAGTTCCAGTTGCCTGTGATGAGTTTTTCAGACATACTCTGTATTCACAGTTTTGGTGTAACCAGTGGGACTTGTGCAGTCAACTTACTTAAGTGCTATGTATTAAGTACTCTAAAAACTCAGATCTTACACACATTAAATCAGATAGTTGCAATTAATGGATACGTCTAATATCTTTACATCTGGTTTTGTCCTCTATGAAAGGGTATTAACGCTTCCATTCATGCACCCATAGGAAACTTGCACAGCAACTGTCCCTGACAAGCAACCTCCCTAACATTCTCCAATATAAACTCCTGTGTTTATGAAACACTCAGGCATGTCATGGATGCACACCTGTAAGGAAGCCCTCAGGCCACATTGAACAAAATTAATAGGCAGCATATTTTAAAAAGCCCTAAGGAATACCTCAGTAAGTCTCCCGAGCAAAAGGAGCATGTGGCAAACAAGCACTTCCATAACCCTGCTGGATATGCTCAACAGCCATGGAAGTGTGGCAGAGAGTTCATGCTAGATCGTAGATTGGATGCACAAACTTATTTCCATTTAACACCATCCATGCTAGACACTGAGGGGGCAAATAGAAGAAAAAACATCAAATCAGTAGAATACAGTGTAATCAAACTGTATGCCACAATGGAAAATATAAAAAGCAGAAAATGAAATAGGTTAAATAGAAAGTGTTAATTACGATACACTATTATTTTGAATACTTGAATTTGCAGTCATAATAGTGTAACTCCAAAACCAGTTGTATATGGATAGAGTATGGATAGATATATACATAAAATTATTCTCAGAAATGAATGCCAATAGAAACACTTTGTGATTTTAAAGAATATTTTTAAGAAATAAATTAAGGTGTCCTTACATCTTTGTATTATGAAAAAATACCTTTATTTTGAACAGCTAAATGTTGGATTTATTAATGCTAACTATTTACTGTTTGCTAAATATTCATCATTCTCAAAGCTGAAAATTATTCCAAAGCAACTGATTGTTTTCTTTGTCAGCTACACATATCAGGGCAATAACAGCCTCCTTGTAACATGTTCTTAATCCTCATTAAGCCGAAGAGCTGTCAGTAAATATGCGAAAGACAAGGCTATTGATATTAGAATATGCAAAAGAGGTTCAAACCCTGTTGTCTCAGACATGGTCACAAGAGAAGATACCCTGTCCAATTAGTGAGATGAAGATGTCTGGAAGCACAAGGATGTAATGATACAGGCAGACTTAAAAACAGGGCCCATATTTTAAGTGAGACTGTGGGATTTCAGCCAAGACACACACGTACCAATCCTGATTCAACTGAATTCCTTGTTTAAGAAATGTTGTCTGTGCTTATGATTCTACAAACATTCAGATCCAGCAGGATCTGACGGAAGCTACAGGATCGCAGAATGATAGAATGGTTTGGATTGGAAGGGACTTTAAAGCTCACCTGGTTTCAAACCGCTCTTCCCATTAGGCCGGGACATCTTCTGCTAAGCCAGGTTGCTCAAAGCCCAGTCCAGCCTGGCCTTGAATGCTATCAGGGATGGGGCAGCCACAGCTTCTCTGGACAACCTGTGCCAGTACAAAGCTATTTGTCCAATACACCAGGACATCATAATTTAAGAAAATTAACACTGTATTTCCATCTACTTGCTATAACTTCAATGGTAGTATACGTAATGCTATTTATAGCACACTATGAATAGCTTCTTTTCAAATTTGGATAATCTTCTTTTATAAAACATGTTAGAACAACTACAGAGAAGCTAACAAAAAGTCCATCTGGCCCACTATGGTGTCTCTGCAAAAGCAAGCAACAGACTATGGGGAGGAAAAGCATCACTTTATACTGGCCATGCTCTTAAACTAGCTAAGGAACTTCCTTGAGGCAAAGTTAGAGGCTTAATAGGTCTCAGTCTTTTGTGCTTTGAAAATGTGTCCAGTCACTTTCAGGTGAACAGTAGCCCTCCTGTCACACTTTCTGAAGAATATAGCATGATAATGCAAAATAAATTGTGCAGTGTCATGCCAAGTTTCAAGATTAGCTGTGATGCAGAACAGATGAACTTTTATAGGAGGATTAGATAAGCTGCTTAATTGAGTTCAGATTTCTTAGGAAAGCCACTAGGATTGTTTAAAACAGACTAAAGGATTCTGCAGAAGTAAAAGTAGACATGCACAATGTCAAACCAATGCTAGAATTAGAAGGAAAGGTGAAAACAAATCTGTTTTTCATGGTAACAGAAAAAAATCCATGCAGAATTAGTGAATTATGATTAATTTCAGCAAATGATGAAAAGGTCAATAACTTTAGATTGAAAGCAGATTAAAATATTGCAAAATCAGCTCTCTCACTTCAGAGACAGCTAAAGGTACACAACACATATAGAAGAGATGTAATCCTCACCACCCACTCCAAGACAAATTCCTACTTTTGGATAAGACAAGGAAGTTTTCAGGATGCATGATTTTATAATGTCTGTGCAAAACCAGAAATGAGAACTACAGCTCTCTTTTAATACATCAGAGCTATTGCCTGTGTTATGTGCAAAACCAGAAATGAGAACTACAGCTCTCTTTTAATACATCAGAGCTATTGCCTGTGTTATGCAGTACCATGGACTGATAGGAACATACTTGTGAAAGGAAAGCTTTGGCACTAAGAATGACAAAAGTGCATCCAGAGTGCTTTTACTTTGGAGTAGTTGTGTTGGGAGCCTTACAGAAGGTATCATATTCAAGGAGTCAGTGATCTTGAGCAAGTCACAGCTGCTCTTTTAGGCCTTGTGCTTCAGGCTTGGAAAGCCTGACATTAGCCTCCACAATGATGGTGTCCCCCACACCAGCCTGTGCTGTGGATGTTGTAATAGATAGCATTCCAGCCCGTCAGGAGAAGATAAATGATGCTGCTTGGTCCACAATATAAAAGGCACCATGGCATGGGTGGGAAGAGAAACTTCACAGAGAGAATCTGTGCAGCATATCATGGGAAAAATACATCCCTCCAGATGGATGAACTTGGGGCTCCCAGCAGCTGAAAGGCATAAGATTTATTCCCTCTCTATATTCTCCTTTTTATTCTACCTGAATAAAACAGCTGTTTCATTACACTGTTCATTGTCAGGTCTTTCTTAGTGAGATCAGAAAGAATCCTGTGCTATCCCTGTCTCTCCCTGGCCCATGCAGAACACCAGCTCTGGTTGATGCTACAGACTAAATGTCCATTAAGTGCTTGGAGTACATTAAAATGTGGGCCTGCTGTCCAACTGATTTAATTTCATCCAAGAGGAAGTCAGTTTGTATGCTCTGAGCAATCCATGATCTGAACAAAAATCCCTGCAAGTGGGAGTGAACGCTCCATTCATGATGTGAGCAACACAAATGTGAATGCACCCTGAATTTAAGCTTAACAAGTGGCTATGTTTTATGCACAAGTACCACGGACTAAGTTCTGAGGAATAAATGGAAAATAGGATAGAGAGGAATGAAAGGAAAGAGAGGCTTAGCTTTTTGAAAGACATTTTTCAAGATCGGGTTAGGTAGTTCATAAGAAAACACTGAAAGTAAGAAAATGTATGATAAATAAGAAGTAGAGAGTAACTTTATCAGAGAACATCAACTGTTGCGTGTAAGAAGTGCATTAAAAAAAACTGTAGGACAAATTCAGATTTAACTTACACCAACATATAATAATATATATGTGCAACTTTCCTGGAAACCCATCTCCACAGTGTTCTCCAGGTAATTTTCTCCATAGAAGTTGCATGACAAAATCTTTGCTGCTTTCAGCTGCTGAAAATTGAGCATGGAATATTATTATTTTCTTAGTGATTAAATAATTACGTGGAAATCCTGCTGTTGATGGGTCAAAATTTCACTTTGGATTTTAGATCGCTTTAAGTTAAAGACATGACATTAAGTTAAAGGACATCATGTGTACTACTCAAGATATTTCAAGCCCTACTTCTGCATGGAAGGCTTAGCTCTTGGTTACAGGTGCCACTGCCTCCACAGAATGAATGGTTTTGAACTAGGAGACTCATACTAGTTTTATTACTCCAAACTGTTAATATTAAAAAGAGGGCATATCAGTTAATTAATTTGCATAACCTGTAATGTAAGTAGTTTAGAGAATGGACAATACAGACAAGTTCAACAGCTGCCTGCAGTATAATATACTCAAAACAGGAGTGATTTCTAATTATAGTATGTTCCTAGTAAATCTCTACAGGTACTTTCCTGATATGCCCAGAAGGACTCCCTCTTCAGAAAGGATGTGGCCACAGGTAAATCTGAGGCCAGAAGGAGCAAGGAAGAAAATAAAAACATCCTTTTGTGGAATAAATCCTTGGTAAGCAGCTGTAAACCAGCAGGTAAGACAAGGAAAATGAAGGAAAGGGAAGTCTGATTCCTCCAACAACATGAAGCTCAGTTCAGGTAAACGAATGTATGGGCACGCAGTGAGGCAGAGCAGTAACAAAAGCCACAGGTTGCTGTGAGTTGTCAAGGTGAGTCTTTGCAAAAAGGCTTCTGTGATTTAATATGATAAATCAAAAGTGTGAAAGAAGGGAAGAAACTGCATATGAAGGAAATTTAAAATGCTGAAAGGTATGAACAGGTACTGAGCTTGTTAACAAAAAAGACAAAAAAAAAGTATTCAAAAACTGTCAACAAAACAATTTCCATCCACTCAATCATAATCCAAATGTTTTCTTCCTTAATCTAAATATTCATGGTCTTGAAAGAAATGTGAGAAAGCTCCAAATGAGACAAAAGTGAAATAATTAGAAACTTGTTTCCATTTACAGGGCATTGCTTTAATTGTTATAGGGTAATAGCACTATAAAATAGGATTTAGCTCAAGAAACTCTGTAAGGATGCTGATGTTTTTGAATGGAGGTCTCTTACCTGGTTTTGACTTTTTATCTTAATCGAGGAGTTAAGTGGCTGGAAAATGGACAGTGCACAGGAAATTCTTCATTATGTAACAAATTGCTGACATGAGTTTCAGTTACTTGTGAAGAGTGAAATGTCTGGGGAGAGCTCCTTTTCATCCAAGAACTTTACGGGCTCTCTTTAAATTGATATATAGACAGGAAAGAAGTTAGAAGGAACAGCCTAGCTTTATTGATTGAATCCTTTAGCAAACCTGGGATAAATCCTGAAAATACTCTCCAAGCTTGTACCAGGTTGCACTTATGAAGGGATGGCATTAGTAAGGCAAACTTGAGATTACTGCAAATTCAGAAAAATAAACCAGATGAAGCTGGTTGATTAAACACATGATTTCCTCTTTACCCTGGGCCACACCTGCAATATATTACTTCATAAGGCCACTGCAACAGCAACATGATGATACAAGTTGAGTATTTTTTTGGCAAGATAGATTTCTCTGCTACAAAATATATACATGTGTGTATAAAATTGTGATTCTCTGAATGTACTAGGAACAAAAAGTGGTTGTTCAGAAACCCTAGCCTGCCTTTTAATCAATCCTGTGCTCTAATGAGCTGTCTCTTGCCTCTCAAATGACCTACACTTCATTGGTTTTCTTACTTTCTGCTTTTGAAATATGGTCATTCACATCTCTAGCTCAGTGCCTTAGATCCTGCATTAGTAATCAGCAAAAGGGAGATCTCTCATCTCTTCTGGCTTTTCCACAGTTCTTCAACACGAAGACCACGCTACTACAGATAACAGCTTCTGATGCTTCATTTTTCTTACTGCTTAAAGGAATCAATTACATAAGGCCCAAACAAAATATGGTTTTGTATGCCCAGTAATTTCATCTGTGACCAGCTGGGATATCAGACACACTCCCTGTCTGAGTTCTTAACATCAGTTCTGACTTAACCCAGCAAGAAAATAATGAAGCAACTCAAAACCTGACTTACTTAATTTTTATCAGAACATTTTCATGACAAAACCCAAAATTTATTTCTATCTTGTCCAAGTCACTCTAGAGGGTTTTTTTGCCTTCTCTCACGATTTTGTTTTAGCAAATCAGGAGGGGTTATTTCTAGTTCATCCTTGATGTAGGGCAGCTGGACTAGAATATGAACATTTTGTTCCAATTCGTTACTAGAAACTAAAATTGCAAATCATACATTATTCTAATATCAGGGAAGCTTTCAATCACAGTAGAGACTAATTCTGGTCTCTGTGTTCCTCCTTCCAGGGAGCTAGGATATTTCCACTTCCAAAAAGCAAGGAGGAAAAATGTCAACCATCTTTTTATCAGCAGCCACATTTTTCACCAAACAGCCACTTCCCTGCTCTCATGCATGGAAAGATAATTAATCACTTGTAACACTGTCTACAGGCACTAGCACAGGACTGTGCTTATGGCTAGATGTCAGCACAGCAGCATCACAATACCAAACTCCCTGGTCATGCACATTCTGAGAACTCCTGAAACCAAAGTCCCCATCACAGGGATGCACTTCATCTCCTTCCTGCAAACTTCCTTTCATATAGCTACTGATGGAAAACTTGTGTGGTTTAGTCATTGCTGTAAATTTCTGATAGTGCAAGTAATTTCTCCATAGAGTGCTTAGATCTTTCTCATAGCAAGCTAACAATATCATTTGTGTCCTATGTCAGCCAGTGGGTTCTTAGAGTGGAGTCCAACATCAAAAGGTCTCTGAAACATGGCAGAGCTGAAACAGCCACAGACTCCATTTTCAGTTCTGAAAAATGTTAAATCATGAAGTTGATGGTGGGAATGGTTTCCCTTTTCCATCAAACCCATGCAGTGGTTTTGAAATATGGGTAAGCTTACAGATAAGCCTTCTTTAGTGGGAATGGAGCCCTTTTAAAATCTGCAGGCCTCTGAGCTTCGGGGGAGTTAGATAGTTGTGCAGAATTTCCACTCTCCTGACCCCCCCTTCCTCCAAGCAAATTCTTTTCTCAGTGGTTATGCCTAAGGTAGCATCTCTCTTTCCAGAACAACTGCCATTTCTTTGCTTTAATTACAGATTGGTTGCCTTCAGGTTATTCTAAATCATGTGTAAGAGTATTGCTCCCACTTCAAAGGCATGGTAAGCACCAAGACGTCTTCTAGGTTTAAAATGTCTCCTTCTGAGTCTCTATAAAAGCTCTGAAGCATGTCCCAGGCAAAAAAACAAACCCCATTCATATTGCCACAGGCTATATTCTGCCATGAAAAAATCCATTTCCTCATCTTATGAAATGATTTGATTTTCAAATGGTCCATAGAGAATTGAACATTGATAATTTTTTCCCAGTATGTGTAAGATCCAAGAAATGGCCAACAGTGTGGTTTGATTATTCTGACAGGTTTCCCCAGTGACCAGAAAAGCTTCTGCCCTCTTTGAAATTGCTTTATTAGCCAGCCCCTACTGCTCACTCCCATTTTGTGCAAGGCCAACATATTAGAACTTGTGTCTTTGTTATGTTGGGGAAAAACATTCCAGTTCCTAAGCAGAAGGCCTCAGCCCATTCTGTTCCACCTTATTTGAACATACAGCATAGGGCTCAAATACACTGAACAGAATCTTGACTATCACCTGGTGAGCACTTTTCTATCAGGTTGGTACTAGTTCTGCTAGCTCACACTTTTTGAAGCCAACCATCACAGTTATTTCTTGTGGGGTAGGAATATTCAGCAACTGAACATGATCACATTGTTGTTCAGTCCCACACAAGCTTCAGCAGTACTTCAGAACTTTTCCTTTAAAAGAAATCATTCCCTCAATATGAAGTTAGTGTAATTTCTGAGCTTTGAACTTTTACCTGTCAGATCAGGTAAAAGCATCCCCTCTAGCTCCAAACATCTAGCACGGGCAGCCCTGTATATTAAGAATTCTCATTCTCCCCTTCTTGGCTCCATTCTCCCATTATCAACATTTTTTCTGCTTCACTGCATTTTTTCACATTACCACAGTTTCTTATTTTAAAGAACAATTTTCCTTATCTGCATGATTTCCAAAACTGCCAGGAATGAGACTAAAACCTGCTTCCAGCCTTCCTGCAAGCGCACTTACAGGGACTGCAGCAGTATCCTTTTACTTCCCACAGCAGCAGCTCCTGGCGCAGGTGGTTCCAGTCCATGATGAATTTGCCAGCCCCCCCCCCCCCCAGGGTGGCATAGTCATTCCATCACTGACCTCAGCCAAGGCTCTCTCAAGGACTCTGCACTTCAAGCTGTGCTCAGCAATGCATGCTTCAACTCCCACTGCCCTAAGTAAGAGAAGATACACACTGAAGGAGATAAGATAAGCTTTGGGCCCAATCCCAGAAGACACAGAGCTGATGATACAAATGCTGAGAGCCAAGGAGACTCTCAGTGCTTTGTTAAATCGGATCCAGAGTAGTAAAACATTTCAAGTGCATTTTCTTACACAAATACATCCTGTACTCCCCAGCCCTTTTTGAGTTTTCTCTAATACTTTGTTTTAGTTCTCATGTTCTTGAATACAGTTTTCCTTAATTTCAGTATAAAGATTTTGAGGATCCTCCTTCTGTCTTTAGAGAGGGTATTCAATTTTTTTTTCAAGTTCAAAGAACTACACTGTTCAGTAAATTTAGCTCTTCATATTCCAAAATTACAAGGATAAGTGAAGTTATATCATGTGAATTATGAAGTGATAATGTCTTTAGTTCTGCCCCAATCAGAAGTGTAACTGTTTAAGGCTTGTAATAATCATGTTCAAACATATTCAGATTATAATTACTTTTCTTCTGATAATGATAGCCCGTCTGATTGGATGATTACCTATTTGACTTTGATAAGTCTGGAAGGTCAAAGAAGGCAATTACAGACATCTGTTTTCTAAGAAAAATAAACTCTTGAAAAATAATATTTAAAGTGACATCTGCAAATAAGCATTTTAGAAGCAGACTGCTCGTGTGCAAGTCACAGACAGGCAAATAAATAAAGTAACATAAGCAAATCATAAGATTACCAAGTTATCATGCTTCATTCGTAAATGTGCAGATTTTGTTACTCATATAAGCATAACTCCAGTCTGATCAGAATATATTTGAGTAGACATTAAGATTCAAAATAAAAGCAATGCATGTTCCATACACATTTAAACCATTCTCACAGGCACAACTTGTTTGAAAAAGAAAATTGCTCGTTTCATCAAAGATGGTGCAGATTATGTACCCACCTGTCGCTGTTTCCAGGGAAAGAGGAGGAATATTATCCAGAGAAAATAAGCCCAAGTATTTCAGTGTCTGAGCATAAAGTGGTTAGAATGAACTAATCAATTCTTTGCCTTGAGTTGCCATGCAGTCTGTGGCAAGTAATGCACTGATCAACAGTTAATACCAAGACTGTGAAATACAGAAGCATTAATACAGAGTGAACAAACAAATCTGGAGCAAAATTCATATGCACTTGTCCCTGGGAGAAGAGGAGGAGAGAAAATAGCCAGAGGACCAAAGACAATTTTTCTATAACGAAAACGTTCTTCACTCAGATGCATTTCCTTTGCCTTGTACAATCATACATCAGGATTCTCTTCAGGCAAGTGAACAAAAAAAAAACTGTCAAACCAAAATCCTCTGCTTGAAATAACAATAACTACTTCATTCCCAATCCTAACCACTAACCCTAACACTAACCCTCACTAAACCTAAACCAAAACCTAACCCTAACCCTAACACAAACAGTTGCCACTAACCCTAAACGTAACCCCAACCCCTAACACTAAACCTAAACTGCAACATAACCCTAAAAATAACCCCCCTAAAACTAACCCTAATCCCTAACCCTAACCCTCACTAAACCTAACCCAAAACTTAAACATAACCCTAACCTCCTAACGCCCTAACACTAACATTAACCCCGAATGCCTGAAACAAAACCTACATCTAAGCCTAACCTAACACGAACCCTAAACCTAAAACCAAACCAAAATCTGAAACATAACACTAACCCTAACCATAACCCTAACCCCGTAACCCTAATCATCTAACCCTAACCCAAAAAATAACTAACCCTAACCATCTAACCTTAACAAACTAACCCTAATCCTAACCCTAAACCTAACCCCAAACCCCAACCCCCAACCCTAAATGACAAGCCCTAACCCTAAACCTAACACTATCCATAAATCTAAGCCTAACCCCATAAACCTAACCCTAATCCCCCAACAATACCACTAACCCTAACCCTGCCCCTAACCCAAATCCTCACTAAGCCTAAACCAAACCTAACCCACAACCGAAAACCTCACACTAAACCAAAACCTAGCCCTTAACTCTAACCCTAACTGCAACCCTAACCATAACCCTTATCTGAACCCACCTAGCTCAAACCCTAACCCTAACCCTTAACCCCAACCCGAACTCTAACCCTAACCCCCAACCCTAACACCCTAACCATAATCCTAACCCCTAACCCTAACGCTAACCCCAATCCCTAGCCCCTAAGTCTAACCCTAACCCCAACCCCAACCCCAACCCTATCCCTAACCCCTAACTCCTATACATGAGTCTCATATTTCAATAAATATTTCAATAGGAACAGCAATTATAAATGTACTTGAATTACAGCTTCCCTTTTGTGAAGTTACTGCAACAGGCATCTGTACAAGGAATAAGTGCCATTTGTTATTCATTACTGAAGAGCCGTTCCTCTTTTACCTAAAGAAATTCAAAATTTTCCCACACATGTCATGAATACGTGTTGTTTTATTGACAGTTAAGATACCTGTATTGTTACAGAACAACCATGTGCCTACAGAAATATAGTACAGACATGTGACTCTTGACACACAGACCTTGCCATGTAGTCAGTAACAAAACATAGGTTGAAGCAATGTTGAGCAGTTTTGAAAGGCCAGTTGAAATTTAATTGCTCTTTCTCATGTCTATGGTACTTGTTTCTTCTGCCAGAAATGTCAAAAGAGGTTCAGGAGTATCCTTTCCACTGCCTGCTGTGTCCTATAAAAATAGAGTTTGATTACAAAATAAATCTTTTCCCCTCTCTGCAATGACAGGCCAGCTAAAAGTCTGTTTCCAGAGATGAACAAACTCTTGTACTGAATGGCATTTAACCCATTGAAAAATACTAATCTTTTTTATGGTCAATATTGACCTGTGATTAAATATATATATATACTTAAAAAGGGGCATCTGTTGTTCTATTCTGTTTTTTTGGTACTAATCATAGGATAGAGTAACACCAATACTCACAAAATGATGATTTGAGTTCAGCTTTTCAATAGATAACCACAATGTGGATCTCTGGATTTGTTATGCACATCTTCTTTTGGTGCCATTGCTGGCAAGACAGAATACTTTGCACACACTGCAAAATGCATGGTCAAGTTCTTAAGACCTAGTACAAATAGGAAACAAAAGCATCAGTGTGCTTGTTTGTTGAAATGTTCCTGAGTTTTTTAAGTGTTCCTGTATACGGGGGGACATTGTCACAGCTGACAACCCTCCACAAACATGAGTGTGCCAGATTAAGTATTTTTCTTTATGTCTTCTCTGTCTGACATAACAGTAATAAGACTAATTACATAATAATAGAATGATTTGCTTTAAGACCTGTTTCAGGCAGGGTGGAATACTTAGTACATCATGTGCTTTCCTTCCAAATCTGTGTATTTAAGCCCTCCTTTAAGCTAGTTAGCTCCAATTAGTTCTGTTAATTTCAGAAGGACCTGGTGAGGTGACTCAGCCTCTCCCATCTTCTGTGGCAGAGGTTTTGGGAGAGAAGCAGCAGAACTGAATGTTCACTTGTTAACAATAGTTCTAGTTCACACGGCAGTATGTGAAATTATTTCTTCTTCAGTTCTCAGGCTTTAATGTATGTAGGCAACAGAATGAAAGAAGCTTGAAGACTACATTACTGAGTGGAGATTAACAAACAGAAGAGATCTGGATCCTGGGCAAGTAGCAAATTCCTGAAGAATCCGTTCTTCTCTCCTTTCAGTTGTATCCCACTTGTGCCAGAAAACTCAGGGTACACCCTGAGCCCTCAACATTACTTCCTTTGCTGTCAAGCTGTTCCAAGCAACAGCAGTTGTTTTTTAATCTCGCTATGATTCAGCATCAAATGAGAAAAAGGGGCTTCTGCTTCTCCCTCCACCTCCATCCTGGCAGGTAAGGAATAGCCCAAGATCTTTTTTTCTCCACAATCTGCGATGTACCAGCCCCATGGGTGCACTTTCAAACCCACCCCAAAGTCACAATCCAGTTAGATCAAAGCTGGTGAGATCAGAAACCAAGCAGTAGGATGAGAAGTGCTGCTCCGTGCAAACTGTAGTGGTAGCCTACTGCTGTGTTACAGCTCTTCGTTGTCTTGCAGTATTAGCATCACAGTGGCAAATGTTTATGATTCTTTTCTTTTAATCTGTGCTGCTGCGGAGGCAGCAAAAGAGGAATGCTTCCTGGAGACTGGGAGATTAGGAAATCAGAACACAATAACTCAAACTGATAAAAATGGCTAGTTTAAGTTTGGACAAGGTCATTAATGGTTCTTGTGCTCTTTTTCAAGTTCTCTAATTTAGGAGTATCTTTTCTCGTATCACCTCTCTGGCTTATCTGTTTAGACTATTAATCCTTCTCTGGAGAACTGTTTGTTACTGTGAATTCACACAATAACAATTTTTGTTGGGGTTAATCTATCCTGTTATTCATCTCTGTTCTCACTGAATGTTTGGTTGCTTTTCGTCTTTCATTACTCATCAAATACTCACCTGCTTTTGTTTAAAACAAACAAAAATCTTTAAACTTTCAGGAGAATATCTAAGTTTTGATTATCATGTATTAACAGAGCTTGGGTACACTTTTCTTCAGCATCTCATTTCCTTGACAATAGATTATAGAATCATATAATGAATTTTAACTTCTTTAAACTGCAGAAGACCCTGTCTGCCTCCTTGGACTGTGAAATCTTAACCACATAGTGTTAACAAAAAAAGAGATATCATGTCATCTATAAACTTGCATGGCAGGTTAGACGACTTTTGAGCATCCTACAGACAGCAGAAGTTATAAACCTTTTAAACAGGACACCATGTTAATGGAGCACAAAAATACTTGAAAGCCAAGAAGTGTTCTGCAGATAGTGACAGTAGGCCTTCCAGGACAGTCTTTCCTCACATGAAATCATGTGGGTTATATGGCTTTCCCTGACTGCCATGAACAACATTAAAATTAACATGATGCAAAAGGCTTCTTTTCCCTACAGTTGTGGGAACTAGAGAATCAAACATCATTATTTTACTCCATTTAGCCTGAATAACTCCCATCTACCTCCTTTGAAAAGTGTCCATCTCCATTTGGGGAACAGTGTGTATATACAGAACTCCTCATAAAAGCAACACAACAGTGAGAAAATGTCTTCAGGCTTCATGAAGCAGTCATGGACATTTATCAGAGTCAGTTTTCAAGACCTTACTCTTTAGTTCCCTCAGCTAATTTGTTTTAGCAACAGATGCTAGCAAATGTATGAGCCAGAAAAATCTAGTATGTCCTAGGAAAGCTGGAAATTTCCTATGAAAGGACACTGGACTGCTTGTCTCAGTATCTAGTTGTCAAACTGCATCCTGGAAAAGGGACTGTAGGATGCCAGGTGCAATGCCAGTGTGCCACAGAAGTTAGAAGCAAGGGCAGGTATCTCAATGATAGGAAATGTAGGAAAACATTGTAACTGAAACAGTGTGTTGAAGTGACTGACCCAGGCTTAAGTAGACTAGATGACCTTTTAGGGTCAATTCCAACCCAAACTATTCTATGATTCTATGATCTCACAGCAGAACACAACCAGCATCACTATTTTCCACCCCTAAATCCTTTATGTCTCACCATCCAGCTCACTGTGTATTCCTTCCTCTGCTTGCATCACCTAGTGCTTTTCAGGAATAGAAGGAACACACATTTATTCAGAGCTGTAAGTCTTGGTTTTGTTCTGTTTTTAAAGTAGCTAAATCACTCTACACAAAAGTTTCCCAGGTCTCAGCATTGTCCTCTTGTATTTCTAAACCCTCACTACACACAACTGCAATTTTTGTGAACTAGACTTTCTTTCAGCATTACCTTAGCATTTCCAGAGAGTATCAAATTCTGTGGTCACTTGTTTGCCATGTTCTGTGTGTCTAATGAACAAACTGGTTCACTCATATGTGAACTGGGAGAAAATTATGAACTTGTCACTCCAGCCAATGGCTTCTTAGTGGTTATCAAGCAAGGAAGGAGAAGCGAGTCAAACTTGACTAGTAAGTGGTTACTGTCAGTGCCACACAGAGCTGATGAAAACCGATAAATCAGTAAACAGGGCTTGGTTAATAATTTAAGACCAGTCAGCTGCTCTGCTGGTGTTTGAGATGGTGTATTTATTGAGTCCTGCAGGCCCATATGTTTCAATTTAGCTTATGAGAATCATCACACGTAACAGTGGACACACAGTTCTTACACAAGGTTGCAGTTCCAAGGCTGTTCATTTGAAAAACACTAAAACTGTGAAGAAAAATACTAACTTTGACCTTATAGGCAGATTTATGCAGACAGATTCCGTCTGTGATATGCTGCCATATGAAAGCAGTGCTTTGAAAAACCTTGTTACAATCTACTGTTTACCTCTTTCATCTGTCTTTTCACCCTTCCTCCCACTTACTCTCAATGAACAGTTTGATAGCTGTTTTTAAACACCTGCTTGAGATAGATGACTGGTACTTTCCAATGGAAGTTAATTTGTTCAGCACAAGCAGAACTACCTGTTCAACATAGCAGACTATGTAGCTTATACTTTCTTGCTGTACAACATATCTAAGCCATGAATTCTTGTATCCATCCACACAGCTGAAACTCTGATTATCATCTTGATTACCACAACATCCTTCTCTGTGGCCTTGACAGATGCAATCTTGTCTGTCTCATTGCATTCAAAGCTACTGCAAAGATGATTTCCTCTTACCTCATTCTTTTGACCGGCCATCTCTCAACTTCTAGTTTTCAAATATCAGCTGCTTCTCTACTGCAAACTCAATTCACTCATTTCGATTCCTAAAGCTTCCCAGTTCTCTTCCTCCCTCATCATAGCCTTGGGTGGCATGGTTTAGTGGGAGGTGTCCCTGCCCATAGCAGGGTGGTTGGAACTAGATGATCTTAAGGTACTTTCCAACCCTAACTATTCTATGATTCTATGACATGCTTCGTTCTGATCACACCACAATGCAAGCTGCATGCCTAATCATTACACTCTTGAGCTTTCTGCCAATGTCCCCAGTGATTATTAGGAGATCCTAAAAGATAGCAGCAATATATTGGCAATATTGTCTTTCTCCACAATTCCCTTCAGAACCCTTTTCCCCTTGATGTCCTAAAGAAAAGCTTCGACAACAGTCAGATTGTCAGTGTGCTGAAAATACTGCTTGGCATATTGCCAACATTATCACACTGTTTCCTCACGTTTCCTCCTCTCTTTAATTTCTCTTAATTGCAACCTCCATGGAGCAGCAATCCTTTTGTTCTGTATTTGTACAGCATCAAACACAGTGAAATCCCCATCTGTGGCTAAGGATCAGGTACACAACATAAACAATAATGAAATTACAGAGGTTCACAGTTTCTTTGAGCAAATACCACAGGACAGAGCCTGAGGAGCTTCCAGTAAGCTTGAGCTGTATTTGTAAAGGAGGACTACACTCATGTGAATTGTGCTGGCACACCTTCTCACTTCTACAGGGCATCATAATATTTCTAGGTAGCATTTCTGGCAAAACATTATTTTAAAATACATTTGGCAGAAACCAGAAACATTTTAGAGTTAAAAAAGTAGGCAAAAGCATTTTGCCTTGGCTCTTGGCACAGTTGTAAGCAAGTACCTCACCAATTACTGCACTCTAGTTTAAATTCAGAGGTTTTACTATGAAGGCTACTGTAGTACAGGGAAACTCAGCATTATAAACCTTCTTTTTCACCCCTGTTTCATGAGTTCACACACTTGAGATAAGCATCTCACCTGACCATCTGCTGAGTTTTATTTTATTTTTATGTATTTATTTAATACACTCAGTTATGCAACCCAATTCAGCTCTCCTGAGAAGCACACCTCCTACCATTTGTGATTGAGCAGGTTTACACACTTTTGTAACCTGAGTACAATTGCTCTGTAGTCAAAACAATCTGATCTGGATAAATATTACCCCTTTAAATTTCATCCCTTTACTTCTGGCATAGCACTCCATGTAACCCTTCTTCCTCCTTGCTGCTTGCCTAGTTCAAATATCCAGAAGCACATGGCTTTGCTTCTGGATATTTGGTAAAGCCATAAAATTCCTCTAATCTCTCCTCATAAATAGTATTTCTTCTGAGGACATGTTTCATAACCTATTTAGCACTGACTAGGACATGGGAAACTCATGATAAGTTTCCAGTTCTGCTGCCAGACTTCAATTTAAGGAGGCATTATCTATATGCCTTTCTGCTAAACAGGGCTCAGTATCAGCTTGTTTTGTAAAGCACCTTGTACAAAAGGATGAAATTCTAATAAAACCAATAAAGTTTGAGGTATGGCAGATCACCAGTGATATCAAGATAGCTTCTCTTTTTTCTGATGTTTAAATATCTAGTTGAGCACTTTTAGAAAAATAACAAAAAGATGCAGATAAAATGTCCCAACTTGTTTTTAGAAGTCCCTGCTGAATTTGCTTCTCATTATTATTTCCACAATTCCATTCAAAAGCCCACTCTGGAAAGAGCTCTACTGTACAAAGCGAATTAATGACTGCCTCTTGACTATTTATGCTCATAAGGAAGCATGCAGAATGACTATACATTCTTGCATGTTTTCAAGATTCTTGAAAGTTTATGCAACTTCTTCATGTTGCCAGTGCTCTTTATTCACCAGTTTCATCTTTTGCTACAAGAAGAAACCAGCCAGCTACTAAACATATCCGTTTGTTCATGACTTCACATGAACAACTTACTAAGTAGTGTTAGTTCAGGAGTCAATTCAAAAGTCAACTGAAACATTTCTCAATAAGCTTTAGAATACCTACAAATCAAGTGTCTCCCATCACAGAAATTGTTCCAAAGTTCTGTAAATTCACAGGAGTTCTTTTCAAATTCCTTGCAAACATCTTTTCCTATATGAAATGCTGTGTGGCTTTCCAAGGCATACTGTAACTGCTCTCCTTACCTCTCCCTGGTCTTCCCTTGTCATTGCCTATTCTCACATGACAAAGGACAAGCAGAAGAATTCAGCATGCCTTTCTCTCACTGAGATGCTGGGCTGAGGTAGCTCTCTACCATCATCAGTCAGATTACTGACCACTGTTCTAAACTTACTCTTATCAGATATAATATTTAATTTATCATACTACTGCTTTTCCAGAAACAAATGATAGTTAAAAGTAGCCTTTTAATTATACTGTCCATAATGACTTGATGTAAGACTCCAAATGTCTCGAAAATTATTTCTGAGAGGTAAGTCCTATTGTCACATTGCATGTAATGCCTAGGTATCCAACACCCTTACAGTACTGCATGCCCTCCTAAAACAGGTCACAGGAATACTATCTTAAAATCATGGTGTTTAAGAGATTTTATCCATTATTTATCCCCATATTTAATAAATGGTCACATGCTTGAGCTACTGGAAAATAACTGCAAGATTGCCTCAAGCCTGCACCACAGTGCAGTCATGTATGTAGTGATCTGATATGACCAAACAGTGATGACCTATGTGCAACTGTAACAATCTGACAGAGTATACACAGAAAGACAGTTGAATTGTTGGATGTTGAATGTTTTGCCTCAATATACACACTGATACAGAAAGAGAGAGAAAGTGAGTGTGTACATCTCCACTAAATTACCTCTGAGAGTAGTCTATGCTCTTGATGTGGCTCAATGACACTAGTGCACTACAGCAAGTAGATGATCACAGCTTTAAGCAAAAACTCAGTTTGTTGTATCCTACCATCATCAAAGTAACATCTTTTTAGTTGTTATGCTTATTGCTTAGCCACCAGAAGAGCTGGAATTCGTATTATTTATTCACCTATCCCAAGGCCTATCTTTTCCAATCTGGGTGCACAGATGACAGTTCCATTGCTTACTAGAGCCTCATCACACAAAGCTGATTTAAGTTACGGGTGTGTGCTGAAGATACTAGAGTCACAGCATAAAAGTGCTAAAATTAGGGGTGAACAAGAACAAAAGCAGAACTAGAAATGCTGAGGTTTGACTTCTTTGGTGTGCATGTATAAGAAATCATTGCTGAGTTTTATTACTCTGGTACTCCTAGAGTCAAGCAAACATTCACTCCAAAACCAAGAGTTTTTATACATATGTTTGGTTTCACTTTTTATTCTACTCGGAAATATGTTCTGTAAAAAAATATTCTTATAAACAGTTTACATAATTAGGTACATTTAGCAGAATTAAATGTAAGTTAACTACTGGAACGGGTTGCCCAGGGAAGTTGTGAATACTCCATCCCTGGCGGTGTTCAAGGCTGGGTTGGACATAGCCTTGGGTGACACGGTTTAGTGGGAGATGTCCCTGCCCATGGCAGGGGGGTTGGAACTAGGTGATCTTAAGGTCCTTTCCAATCCTAACTATTCTATGATTCTATGATTCTACTCTTGGACTTTCTAAACCAGTGTGTAGCAGCTGATGATACATGTACTCCTAGTATGCCACAACTACATTACAGAATGCGTTAGCCTAACTCACCTTTGTGAGCAGCTCTGTGAGCATCTGAAAACACACATTGTTTCAGCCATAATTTAAAATCACTGACACTATACCAGTGCAATTACTTAGTACATGTGTTTCCCCACTAGCTGCTGGTAACTGGGAGCTGAGCATGTTCTCTACTGACCCAAGGAACAACTGTTAGAGCAACTTCAACAAAAAAAAAAAGAAGTTGAAAAGTCTCTCAATCAGACTTCTTTTTCAAACAAACTGAAAGAAACACTTCCTTCTAAAAAAAAAGAAAACACTGCCCTCCTTTGGATCAGACATCAACACTCACCAGTTTAGAACATAGCAGGAAAATCTCTTCTGGAGGACTGAAGTCTCGTATCGCCAGTTCCTATGTAAGGTCCATCTTGGAAGAGACCTTGCAAACCACAGGCCACATTTTGTTCTAAAACATCAGAGTATGACTGTACCATAGTTTAAAGCAAATGTGAGGAAGATGCTGGTTTGATTTTGTGAGGCAGAGAACCATTTTAGTAATTTTTACGAAGCTGTAGACATACCTGAAAAGGAAGTGGCATAGCAAAACAAGTTTTACCTGCTATTTCTATAATGTAAATAAATACAGTTTATGTAAAGTCATTACATATCAGATAAAAGATGGAAGCTCAATAAATCATTGTCATGGGTTCAGCAGCAGCAGTCATTTTTCTTTAAGCAGTAGCTGGTGTAGCTCTGTGTTTTGGATTTTTAGCTTGGGAACAGTGCTGATAACACCAGTGTTTATAGTTATGGCTTAGAATGTTCAGACT
>JASSUY010037156.1:0-25076 GCA_032466535.1 Forpus xanthops
CATAAAAAGGACATGGAACTGTTGGAACAAGTCCAGAGGAGGGCCACAAGGATGATCAGGGGACTGGAGCATCTCCCCTATGAAGATAGGATGAGAAAGTTGGGGCTGTTGAGCCTGGAGAAGAGCAGGCTGCATGGAGACCCCATAGCAACCTTCCAGTATCTGAAGGGGGCCTACAGGAATGCTGGGCAGGGATTCTTCATTAGGGACTGTAGTGATAGGACAAGGGGTAACAGATTCAAACTTAAACAGAGGAAGTTTAGACTGGATACGAGGAAGAAATTCTTTAGTGTAAGGGTGGTGAGGCACTGGAATGGGTTGTGCAGGGAAATTGTGAATGCTCCGTCGCTGTCAGTGTTCAAGGCCAGGCTGGACAGAGCCTTGGGTGGCATGGTTTAGTGGGAGGTGTCCCTGTCCATGGCAGGGGGGTTGGAACTAGATGATCTTAGGGTCCTTTCCAATCCTAACTATTCTATGATTCTATATATTAAAATCAAATGAACTGCAAATGGGACCTGGATAAGAAAGTTAGCTGAATGTCAGTGACATGCAGCATTTAAAAATGCACTAGCGTTTACACATAAAATTGCAGCTTGCAAATATGTAGGATCATAGAAGCAATTAGGTTGGAGAAGACCTTGAAGATCATCAAGTCCAACCATTACCCCAGCACTGCCAAGTCCACCAATCCATGTCACTCATGGCCTCATCTATATGGGTTCTGAACACTTCTAGGGATGGTGATGCCACCACTGCACTGGGTAGCCTGTTCCAATGTCTGAGCACTCTGTTGGTGAAGAAATTCTTCCTAATATCCAGTCTAAACGTCCCATGGTGCAGCTTGAGGCCATTACCGCTTGCCCTATCATTGTTACTTGGGACAAGAGACCATCTGAAGTTACACTGAATTGTTCTCCGACAACCTTCAAATCAGCCAATGCTTTTTATTTTGTCTTCAGTTGGGAGACTCAAAGAAATTACTATTAAAAGTTTAACTGCTTATACCCACTTTAAAAAGCTGCCTGAATAAAGTCATTTACAGGTCAGATTTCCATGCATTTGCCAACCACATTAGGCTGCCAAATATCCCACTGTTCACGGGAACCACTCCCTATCACCTGCTCCACCCCAACCAGCGTAATGTGGCTCCCCATGCCAAAAAACACACATCCACTCATTCCTACTAGAGCAGGTGTGGGTTATATGTCAGAAAACTGTATTGATGGTAGCTCCATGCAGCAAAACGCTACCTCCAGAGTAGGTGAATATTACAAGGTGTGGGTCTCCCAGATTTTCATAATGATATAATAAAATTACAGGAAGAAATCCAGATCATCAGGTCTGCTAAATGAGTGTGAAAAGAGCCCACTTGGGTAGAGCTTCCACCTCTGCATAGTGCCAGCTTTCCTGTAAAGCTGGCCAGCATGTAATTGCCTACTTGCTGTCTTTTAAAAGCCTTTCAGGAATATTCCCTAAAGCAATCAGAATGACAAAACCCAGTAAATCCAAGAAATGCTTAATAATGCTGGGATTTGTTTTGCACAGTTTGAGTGGAGGCCAAGACAGATATTTGGCAGCTCCAACTTCCTGAAAAGCATGGCTCATCCTGACATCTATTACATCATCAGGGCACTCGGAGGTTTTAGAACTGAAGACAGCAGGGTAGGTGGCCTAGTAAAACTCAATACTACAGAGCTCTCAGGAACGTAAACTTTGCTGGCACCAGATGGACTCTGTGTTAATCAAAACAAACTTCTCTAAGAAGCAGGCAGCTTTTTCAATCTGCCTGTACCACTGGAGGCATCTAGAGTTTACACGAGGAGTGGGGCAGCCCACTGAGCTGCCATTCATTGCCATGGCTCTGTGAGCTATCACAGGCTGTATCGGCAACACATTTATGCCATGCTTCAGCTGACTCAGTTTTGGTATAAAATGTCAACTTGCTCTTGTGTTCTCTTTGAAGGCTTTCTCAAGGGAAGCAAACATCCAGCACAGGGACATCTAAAAGACCAAGTTAAGTATGCAGCAGAACAAGCTTTGGGATTTCAAGAGCCTGTTTTTGTCAGGCCCCTCCACTGCAAGATCATTGCTCCCATTTATATTCTTCACAGCAGACAGATGCAACTGATAGAAACTGACAATTTTGACCTAGCACATTCAAAACCTTATTACTAAAGGAAGACATTAGAAGCATTAGTAAAAAAGCAAGGCTGCTAACTTGTTCTTAATTATTGACATTGGTAAGACATCTCTTATCAAGATATTTTTAAACTTAGAAGGAGCTATCTTAAGTGAACATCAAAGCTTTAGGTCATCGGTAGATGCACACCTAACTCCAAACCAGTTTGCCACACTCCCCTCATGAGAATGTGCAAGTTTCACAGGAGCCATATTTTGTTTATAGACACCACCTTACCATTTCTACTTAAAGATGACTTCCTTATAATCTGTCTAGCCAGCTATATCGTATATCAGAGAAGTATCTTTTCAACCTAGCTTGGCTTATATTACTCCTTGAGGACAATCATCAAAGGGCAGGGAGAAAACAGGAATGAAAATAGAGCATGAAATAAAATCAAAATTGAGCAAAAGGAAAGGAAAACCAATATATTCCAGACACGTCTGGATTTTTAACTTGCTTAAAATACTTGTTAATGCAGCGAAATAAAAACCAGTCGCAACTACAGATTTTACAAGGGAGAAGAAAGCCCTCCTGCTTCTTTCTTTACAAGTAGTCTTGACATTCCCTGCAGCACATATGTAGCATCCTTGCTCCTTATCTCCCCAGAGAGCCGTAAACCCCAGCCACAACTACCCACGCAGACACAGATGTATAAACACACCCCAAACAGAAGCGGTTTTACATACTCTTTAGGGGGCCGTGGAGAGATTTAATGAAACTCACAACTGTTTTAACTCATTTGCACTGATAACGTCACATGCTCTTCATGTACATTTTCAGTTGTGACCACATTTGGGGATCTTGGTGCTACTGATTCTTTGGGGAAACAAAGCAGGGCATAAATGCACTGGCATGTACAGCACAGAAGACAACCCCACTCGTGGCTTCTCCATATTCTTTTAGGCAATACATCTCATTTTGTATGGGATGAAAGTAGAGGACAAAAACTGTGAGGAACAAGGAAAGGAGAAGAGGCAGGCACAGGAAGGGATCAGGAATAAAACAAGAAAAAAGGAAAATCACAAAATGCACTTAATGGATCAAAGATGTGACCAAGAGGATGAAAAAGGGCTTCACTTCATACCAGACATTCCACTGACATGATGAGGAGACAAGGTGGAGCAGGGCTAACAGGAAAAACAAGACCTCATCAAAGCATGGCCACTTTCCACCAGATTTCACGAAACCAAAGCACCATGCCTGCAATTTAAAGCTTCCAT
This sequence comes from Forpus xanthops, assembly GCA_032466535.1. Classification (NCBI taxonomy): domain Eukaryota; kingdom Metazoa; phylum Chordata; class Aves; order Psittaciformes; family Psittacidae; genus Forpus; species Forpus xanthops. The sequence goes on from JASSUY010037156.1 coordinate 3,403, forward strand.
CGATTTTAGCCATTTTATTTCCTCTGCATCACACACACCTGAGGCACTGAAATAACCATTAGGCTTGTTATTTCTTGTCCTAGCCCAGTTAAGGGCTGGTATAGCAATATTTCAAGTAACTACATTATAAGGAGCACTGATAGCAGCTTTGGCTGCTACATACATTTAACTACAAACCCCTATTTTCAGCTGCTTATTCTTGTGACAAGCTGTATTCATTCAGACTGACGGTTTTCCCTAACAGGAGCTTGTGGCCAAGCTAAAACTGTTTTCTTCCTTGAAAGTATCAGTTAAAACACTTAGGCTGCTCCTGAAAAAAAAAAAAAACAAAAAAAAACAACTGGAGAGGTTTGTCCATATCAACAAAGTCATGAGACCACTTCATTGGGAAAGCTTCAGTAGCTCCATACTCTGGAGTAGGGATTTGAATTTAGCAGAGGGACTGCAGAGATGCTCCTGTTGTTGCCTTCAGTGACAACTCCTTCGAGGCACCTGACAAGCCAGTGCAAAAAAAGTTCCATTGGCAATGCTCACTGGAGAGATGTGTCAGTTCCCCAGCATCTCTAGCCCTATCTAGCACCTTCTAGCAGAGGCCTACAGGAAGAGCATCAGACCCTCCTTGCATTGTTCCTGCAAAGCCACTGAGGAGATACTCTCTCCTGCAGTGCCTGTATCCAGCTTGGAGGAGAACCATTTGCTTGGACTGCAGAACGCTGAAAATTTGTGTCTGAAGAGGCTATGTGAGTATGTGTTACAAGGAATAGAGGGGATAAAGGAGAAAGGAAGGTGGGCACAAGGAGGAAATGGATGGGAACCAGGAAGGACAGAGAGCAAGAGAAAGCTGGAGATACATGGAGATATTCAGATCTCTTATGCTGTCAGAGATCCAGCAGCAGTATCCAAGAAATCTGCTACCACTGGAGCTCCATTCATTTGCGTCCCCAGTGAGCACTCAAGAGCTGGGCTGCAGCACTGGAGACAGGAAAGGGCCCACCTTCCCCAGAGTGGCAATGCTTAAGAAAGCAGCTGTGCTTTTCAGTGAACCAATCTAGCATGAGCAGATGGACCCAAAAGCACAGAGGATAGCCAGAACTCTGCCAGACTGACTGCTGCCTTTGTGTATTTGCACAGAAAACAGCTGGCAGCTCTCAAATACAGCCTTCCCCAAAGCAAAGCACAGCATCCATGGGCTACACTCACTCTCCAAGGCCAGGTTTGGTAAAGGGGCTGCTTGCAGACCCACCACATGCAAGCAGGGAGCATAGGGTCTGCAAAGTATCTAAAACATATTCCCTAATCACTAGCTTCTTGCCAGTATTTATGTGAAGAGGGGAGGAGGTTATCCTCCAGTTATACACAAGGCTCTGTTATTGCAAGTGGAAATTATTGAGGTGTCCCTGGGAATCAAGTATTCTAGCAAAAGTTTACAAACAATCATAAAAGGTGTAGAGGCCTGCTGCATTACTTTGATGCTCTGTGCAAAGCATTTTGTGTCAGTAAACACACGCTGGTCCAACTAGCCTGCTAAATTATAGGAACCCTGGTGACTTTAAAATGCTGTATGTGCAGCTAGGGAATTAAAGGCTTTAGCATTTTTGGTGTTGTCTTTGCCCAGGACCCCAGTAAATAAACTTAAAAAAAATAAATTTAAAGCTAACATGAGGGCAGAAAAAGAGGAATTAATCCTTTCATCAGTAAAATATGGAAGAGAAAAGGGCACAGAAATCAGTGTCTGTGAGACTGTCAGTCTCTTTCTAGTGAGCTTCTGAGCAGGAGAGGATCTTTCCCCTCCTCCATGCACCTCTAAGTAGGAAATACTACATACAACTGTTAACAACAACAAACCATCCTGGATTCAAATACAGTGCCAAAATATCAAATATGGAAGGGGGGGTGGTGGGGAGGGTAGACTGGTAACAAAAATAACAGCACAAAATAAAACCCACCATATTTAGGCAGACTACCTACTCCTTATGGAAAAACACATGGCACCACACAGGCATCCAGCCCCCAGAAAACACAGGAAGGACTCAGTGAGGAGCACCGTCCAGCTATAAACATGCCCAGGAAAGGCAAGAGCCCAAGCACCTAATCCCACAGTAAAGATGGATACACTCACCCCCTACACAACCACCATGATATTCAAAGAACTCGCTGGAGAAAAGACCCATCATCTCCTCCATGCGTCAGCCCTAAAAAAGGGACAAGAACTGACGAGAAGCATCAGGGCAGGTAAGAGACAGCTGGCCCCAATCCCAGCTCCTGAAACAACTCTTAAAGGAATTTAAGTAACTTGCTGGTACAAAGTTTGACTTGAGAAAGGAGGGGAAACAAGCAAATTTTTACAGCTGAGCCTACTCTTAATCAGGACAACTACTCAGTTGTTTGGTGTTATTAACTATATTTGAGCTGAATTATTTTTTTAAGTCATCATTTGGGGTCAGCCCATGAAAAAATTTCTGCAATGCTTGGGAAGGCACATATTGTTTGTTGTGACCATTTCTGGTAAATCAAGTGATAGTGGTGAGTGAAAGTTTGGTTTCAGGAGGAAACATGGGCACTATTTGCAAAGAAATGCAGGGAGAAAATAAGCACCTGAAACCTCCTGTACAGGTAGCCTGAACAGGGCTGCTTTATTTCAAAACCTATTTGGTTTGATTTCTTTTTTTAATTCCTTCATAATTGACTTGCAAGCTGAAACTACTTGTCAAATTCAATTTAAATTGACATTTTTAATTTAATGGGGGGGGGGGAAGGGGATCACACATTGACATTTTGAATCCTTGACTTTGAGTCAAGAGGATGGAAAGAGGAGCAGTTATTGAGCTGCTGTGATTGGATAGGGAGACTGTGGACTTTCAGGACAGTAAAACAGAGTACGTTTTACAGTGCTAATGTCCAACAACCAGTTTACAGACATCTAAAACCAAACACCAAATGATAATGAGAAAATCATAGAGTACTTAGAGTTGGAAAGGACCTTAAGCTCATCTAGTTCCAACCCCCCTGCCAAGGGCAGGGACACCTCACACTACACCATGCCACCCAAGGCTATGTCCAACCCGGGCTTGAACATTGCCAGCAATGGAGTATTCACAGCTTCCCTGGGCAACCCATTCCAGTGCCTCACAACCCTTACAGTAAAGGATTTCTTCCTCATATCCAATTTAAACTTCCTCTGTTTAAGTTTGAGCCCATAAGTGAAAACAAGAGATACAAAAAATTCAAGGGGGATATGTATATGTTTTATAACCTTCCCTCCTCTCTGGCTGCCTCTGCCTTAGGACAGCAAGGTTTAAGAGCTGGGTCTGGCTTAAAGGACCATGTTAGCATAGACTTAGTGGGAGTAGGAGAGAGCAAGGAATGGGAAAGAGCTAGAGGTATGAGACAGAACTTTAATAGCAACAGTTTTCTTATTGAGGCAATAACGGAGACAGAAAAGCATGTGTGAATTCTCCTGAAAATGCTTTCTAAACTGAAAGAGGTTATAACCTGCTCATTTACACTCAAATCTTCTCAAATTCATGCAATGGAAAAGAAAGGAGTTGTTCTTGTGTGGATCCAGACTTTCTGCCAAAAGTCACCAGCAGAAGAGACACTAAATTCAGCTGCACCGTGCTCACACTGAAGTTTGGCCTGTTTTTCCACAAACTTTTCCTCCCAAATGCAGCCCATGCATCAGCTATTTAAAAAGCAGTTTACTGGATGTCAGTGCTAAACACTTCAAGAAGAAGGTATTTCCGTTCCAGGAAATTTTTAATCTGACATCTGATCTACCATGTTCTATTGCTTCTGTCAGATTAAATAAAGCAACCCATAAAAACGGCACCACCATCTCTAAATACAAAATAAACAGTTAAGGAAAAAAACCCACCCCACAACCCTTCCTCACGCTTTTCTTGTTAGGAATCTGTCTGTTATTTTTCACATCCTCAGAAATAGCTCGTTCTTTTTAAATACGAACGACACGAGGCTGTTAGCAATATAGCGAAGAAGCAAAATAACATTCTTCGGAGCTAGTGTCCTTTCAGAGAAACTTCTTGATGTTTGCAATCAAATGCAACTCGATGCCAAAGTTATACTGCAACACAGACAGAATCTAGGAAAACAATTCCAAAATTGACAGCAAATTACTTCTTTTTTTCATCAGCCCTGTAAGTAAACTGTGCCTGTGTTACTACTGTTGGCACGAAATACCCACCACTGTACTTGCAGCAACTTTTATCTCTGTCTCTTTTCCACACAATCACACAAAGCCTTAAATTCTTCAAATTAAAATTGGACCAGTTCTTTCATCACAGGCACTCCTGATTCAGTTATGATTGGGTGCATCTGTGTGAAATAAGAATTAAAATCCACAATAGCTAGTAAAGATTAGTGGCTTACTTTAAATGGATTTCCTCTGCAAGGCTATTCTTTATATCTCATCTAAACAGATAATAAATGGCAAAAGCCAAAAGCACATCAATAAAAGAATAATTCTGAAACTTGGCAGAATTAGAAAAAATAATTATATTTTATCCTATTTCAACCACAACTCAGTCTTATCTATTGCCAGAAAAATAAGACCACAAATGTTCCAGTCTTCCGTAAGTCACTAAAGTATTCACTTTGAACTGCACCAGCAACTTCAGAAAATATGCAGCAGCAAGAAGACAGCATCATTTTGTAGTCTCCATCTCCACAGAAGTGGGCTTAAATTCTGGTATGTAAAAGCCTGGCAAACATGAAAGATCCTGTGCAGTTGTTCACCGGAAAGCTTAAAGGATGCTGCACTCAGCCAAAAATACAAACCCCTTCTGCCTTGGAGACGGATAGGGCTGGAGCTGACACTGAGTAACCAAACCTTCACACCTGATACACTGCCTCTTTTTGCCAGATTCACCATGCTAAAAGGCACATCACCCACTTGAGGGAAACCCATGAAAATGCATTGTGAAATTTGTTCAAGGCTTCATCACCCTCCAGCGTAGCCATGGTCTTGGTTCTTCTGGTAGACCACAACCAAGATCACTCTAAAAGATCATTTTGTAATGAATAAAATGGTCTTCCACAGACCAAAACACAACACAGCAACTCACTGCCAAAGGTACGCCTGCTCTGGCACCGCATGAGCATCCTCTAGCGTTGCATCCATCCTACAAGTCATCTCAAAGGAGGCTGCAAGGCAGGCAGGCCCTGGTGAGCGTGGAGAAGGAGCCACACATCATGGGAAATGCTGCAGGTCCCTCAGAGGGTACTCCCGTGGTCTGTGCTTAGTTGGATTCCAAACACTGATGGGATCTAGTCAGACATGATGCAGATGTCCAGACAAGAAGGCACAGGAGATGGAGAAGGGGAAAGGTGAGAAGTGCTGAGCTACCACAAACACATCTGCTCATTCTTAATGGACAGTGGTGGTTCTGCTGCACAGGCGCTAGGACCTGGAAGGCCACCAGAAAAGTTACTATGGAAGAACATCAGCACAGCTTCTGCTCTACAGCATGATGGCAGTCCCATTGCAGCTAAACCAGGAGTGCTGATTCTCCCAAATTCACTTGTAAAGAAGCCCCAGGACAAGCAATGCTGCAGCAGAACTGACGGAAAGACTCTTCTGCAGATTTGCTTGCAGGAAACAGCTATTTTCATTAAACTAACCCATTCTTTTTCTTTTCTTGTTCCCTTTTAAAATTAGCACTGCATATGTTCAATCCTATTATAAAACACAACAAGTAGCCCTTTGTTGAATAATTAAGAAAAAAGTACCAGTGAGTGTGGGCGATATTGTCAACCAAGACTGAAGACAGAGCACTGCTGTTATTTCTGTATTTGAGTTATTGATTAAATGTAATATCCGTGGAGCAGCAACCAGAATTGCTATTCTGCAAACATTCCCAGAGAAGTAAAGACTTGTTCCAAGTGCCAATCACATATACTCTTGTGGTTAAAAATGCAATTAAGCAAGTAAAGCATCCAATATCCCCACAAGCCAAACAGAAACGAATCACAGAAACCTCACCTGCAGAGCAAAAAACAAAGGTAAGATTTTTAAAACATAACTCAAAAAATGAGAAGTGTCAATACAGGCTGTGGTTTGGAAGTCATTGTAAATGCTTTTCAGGTTACGTGTAAATACAAACAGGCAACAGGCTCTTTTTCCAAAATATGCCTCAGTAGGAAAAAATCTTGTGAAATAGTAATGCTTCACTGATTCCAGAAAACTGGCTTTCTTTTTTTATGCTTCCTGGTTTACTCTTGAAGGTTTTTTAAGTGATTAAATGGATGGGAAGAAAAACATTCTTAAATTAGCTGTATAAAACTCTTGCCATCAGGCCTTGAAGAAAGAAGGCTATTCTGAGAAAAAATAAGAGTAAGAATGTACTTATACTTACCAAATAAATATACTGATTCAGCAGTCCCCGTTTGATTACCAGAAGCTAATACAGAGAGCAAGATCCTCACCAATGCCAGACTCACCAAGAGTGAAGAGCCAGAGGCAGAAACCATGCCAGGGAGACACTAGGGACTGCTCTGTTGAGAACCTGCAGCCCAGCCAAGCAAGTGGTGAGCCCAGTGAACTGCCATCTCCCACAGAAGAAAGGGGACAAGCATTTTGAAAGAATACAGCCACACATCTTCACTAAGAGCATAAACTTTCAAATCACACTTAGCTTGTGGATCCCGTATGGGTAAGAAAAGAGCAATCTCCAAACCAGCAGCAGTTTCTATTAAATTTGGCTGTTGCGAGCCCATACCATGTGGCTAAAGCATAGGAGGCACCTAGACTTATGGACACCAGCCCTGGGTCGGAGCTTCTCCTCTGTGGTGGTGAGTCTCTAACCTGATCAGCTTAGGGCATGGGGTTACTGCAGTGTTTTCTGGGAAGCAATGAAATGGAGTTCATCTAAGCTGCTATTGCCTGTCAAAGCTTCATCCAGAGAGCACAAGCTCACCCAAGTGAACTTAAGTTAAGCTATGTTGTCTGCTTCAGTTTTGTTTCTTTGAATTGATAGCTCAAGGCCATGATGACGAACACAGAAAAAGGCACTTTTCACAAGAGCCAGGAAGAAATGGATTTTACAAGATGGATGGAATGAACCAAGGCAAAGTGTTGATGAACATACTGCACCTCATGCAACTTAATAAAACTCACATTACAAAATCACTACAAATCACCTGCTTCAGCTTAAAGTCTTGACTAAACCACACATGCTGCTGCCTCAGGTAAAAAAATTTGTGCCCAATTCACTGATATCAGAGCAAGAACACACTGCTCCCTTCTTTAGTTTGTTGGGTTTTTTCAATCTCTAATGAGCTTGTTTTAGTGCCCTGAGCAGATCCAGGAGTCTTTCCCTTTGCAAACGGCTACCTGACTGCATACCAGAGCAGCTGCCTGAAGAATTAGGACAGAGACACTGAAACGCACAGAGGCAAATTGATCCAATCGATCTCTCAGAGTTGAGAGCACACAGTCCTTGGAGACCTTTATTTTTTCAATCTGCAATGAAAGGGCCTGGCAGTAAACTGGAGAGAGCCAATTTTATAAGCCGGGAGGGAAACTATTATAGAACTGTAGCAATTCAGAGACCTTCCATCTGGTTTAAATGATTTGGCTTCCTTATGAACACACTGAAGGGGAATAAAAAAATAAAATTTCTGAAGGCCAGCCACATGTGCTATAGGTACCGCATGAAGCGGACCTCCCAATCCACTCTCATTTAATGCAGATACGGGGACAAGAGGAAGAAGGAAGAATACAGAGTGGTAACGGAGGTAAATACAGATTAAGCAGGCAGACACCTCCTGCAATACCTTACACAAATGAGCAAAATCAAGAGAGGGACCAGAGGGCAACATCATTTATCCCAAGCTCCACCAACCACAGCTGGCAGGCACTCCACTAAGGTGTAAATTCCTATCTCCCTGGAAAGAACTGAACTGACCCCAGTCTGCCACAGCTCAAAAAATGGCTTTTCCTGCTGGGTGAAATACTACTTCCCAAAGGGAACAGGAGCTGATTCTTTGCCTCCATTGTTTGGTTTTCTTTTTTTATTACACAAGCTTAGCTATTGTATGTGCCATACCAAAAGTTTCACGGGAACAGGGACATTTCTAAAATACTCTGAGTGGAAGGGAGCATTTGTTTGGGTTGAAATGTTTTGGTTATTCCAAGTAAGATTTGCAAAAACCTCTGCCAGCCCCACACCATACTTTTGTAAGTGCCACAAGTTGCATTGACCATCCTTCAGCAATCCAGGCTTCTAGGGACAAGGAGCAGCATCTTAATAGCCTCCCCTTTCTATCCTACCCCTGGGAAAAGTGTGACTGTTATTGAATCTAACTCCTTTTCTACAGCTCTTATTTAGAAAATGACCAAAGTAGAAACAAAACATGCTGATCACTGAGAAATGGCTTGGGTCCTTTTCCTCTTTGTTTTTGGGTTCTTTTGCAGATGGATAAGGTTAGTAATAAAACCCAATTCAGTTTAGCAAAGCAGTTTCAGATATTCAGGGTTTTGGGGCTGGGATTTTTTTTCATTCGGATGAAAAATCTAAGAAACAAATCTTCACCCTGACGGGAGTCAACAGTGCCTCACTCTTTTCCCTCCTTCCTCCAAGGTCATCAGGCTGCACTCTGCTTTGGTTCCTCACTGGCAAAGGCACACCAACGTTGAAAGCTCATGTGCTGGCTGAAGCACTACAAACCCAAGGCTGCCCCTGCAGCCATGCCAAACATGGGTGTGCAGAATGAGAACTGTACCATACCAGGTCACACTCCTTCCCTCAGCCAACCGCCCCCGCAATTGCACACAAGCCCACTGTAAAACTCGGAAACGCCAGATACCTCATTTATTTCAATTTCTTTCTCCCTTACTGATCTGTCTTACTGACTCTGCAAGGCCACATTTGATATAAATAATATCAGTATCCACAAAGTTATGGAAAAGGAAGCCAAAACCCTGTGGACTTCATCCCACTCTCACTTCTGTCAACAGCCACCTCTTACTGATTTCACCACAGGAATCATAACTGCTTTCCACTTCTTTATTATTATTTTTTAAAGCAACTTTTGGTAGTGGGCCAGCACTTGACAAAGAATGAGACAATCCCACTGGTGCTATTCACCCATGTCCCACCAGCATTCCTGGTGCTAACCGACCCACCGGTAGGTATTTACAGCACTTATGTGAGCATATCACCATTCGGGATCATTGCCACCCAGGACGGCACATTCCCTCTCCTGCCCTCTTTGCTCTGTCCCAGTTGGGACAGCGTGCATTGGGAATCTGACAAATGAATCTACTTTCCCAAAATCAAGCACCCCAAGCTACATGCTGGTGAAAGCTGCTAGGTACCCCTGCAAAAAGAGTAGCAGCTGAGGGAGGTATTCGGAAAGGCTATATTTTGCCAAAGGGAAAAAGTCTCCCCATGCTCCCTTTTTGATCAGTAGTGAAAGGGGAGAGGAGAGGGGATGCAGACCCATCACTTCCCCTGAGCTAGCTTCTAAGGACCCTCTTTCTTGGCTACAGAAGGAACTCACTTCCCTTGGACTCAGCTCCCTCAAAACCCACACCATCCAGATGCAGCTCAGCCTCTGACAAAAAATAATTACAGCAACTGAAGGAGAAAAATTGGGTCTGGTATTTCTTGTGCACAAGAGTGCAGGATACTTTCACCCTCTTGGCAACCCTGCCTTTGAGTTCCCAGCTTTGATGGAAAAAGATTGCCAAGTCCCAAAAAGCATGGGACTAGCTTTTCCCTTGCTGCTCCGTGGGTCAATCAAAGAGACAGATTCATAAATGGAAAAGCTTCTGTCATCTCACAATAGCAGTACACAGACAGACTGCCTCTTGACAGGAAAAAAGTAAAACTATGAAATGAGACTACAAATAACGTTGATATGGTAACACATGCTTAAAATCAGTAACGCGAGGGCCAGAGGAGAGCTTATCCAGGGTCACAAGTGCCAGTCAGTCTTACAGCACTTTGGCAAAGGCAACTCTGGAAAAACAAGGTGGGGATATTTGCTTTACAGCTTACAGATTGTGTCAATGCAATCATACCTCAGTCATCTGCTTCAGCCAAAGCCCTTGAGACCAAGCAGCTCCCAAGATGCTGACCTCGGATAGGCTTTTTGGGACCACACACCTCAGGGCTGAGAAGGGAGAACCTGGCTGCCCCACAGCTGCTGGATCTCACCAGAGTCCATCCCTCAGTGAACATTGCCAAGCCAAGCACTAGCTGTGCTGCTAGGCTTCTCCTTAGAAATAACTATCACCTCCTTGTACGTACCCACAGTCCACTACAGTATACATCAGATGGCTCTCCAAGGAATATACAGCCCATGGTTCTTCTTTTTGCCATCAGAAGTTTCAAGGGCTTTGCCTCCAAAATGGAAGAATGGATTAAATTGAAAATTCCACAGCAATGACTCGCACAGTAAAAACTGCAACATCACCACCACTGGAAATTAAAAGGGAGGAACAGAGGATGCATAATTCCTTGTGCTCTCAAGACAAGAAGCTAGTCAATGTGCTTGGTACAACACATTTTCACCAGCAAGTAAACGTTTTGTAACAAACAGCTTCCCATCTCAAATGGCTTCCCTTCTCTTTCAGAAGTACCAGTTATCCAGCCTTCCAGATGTCCTCAAGCTGCTTCATGGCCACTTTTCAGAGCAAGCATGTGGAAAATGTAGAATTGTTCCCAAAACGAAGCTAACCATTTTACAGGAACTGCAGATGTTATTCCTAACATTCCTAACACTGGTTTCCTTAAATGTATTTTGTAAGCAGTCACATAAAGCAAGACTATTTCACAGCTCTGCAACATCTGCAGCCTCTGCTGCATGCATGCCCACCCCACAGCAGCTCTGTCCTGTGGGGCATTGCAGGAAGAGAGTCCAGGCTGCCAGAGACTCTGGGACACAACAGCCTCTCCACAACACATTGGAAATACCATTCTTACATTTGGATTTAACACTAAGAAGCAAGTGACCATTACAAGTTTTGTTCCACTGCTGATGTACCACTCAACACTACTCCTGAAACAGAGACCTCTCTCAAAACATTAATATCAGACAGTGAGAGATGGGTGCTGGTACAGACAGACAGCCCATGTTGGCATAGTCTACATGGGATACATTCAGTACCTTTACCCCATTGTGGGCTGACAGCAATCCAAAGGGGTTTGTGGTTTGTGTTCCTTTGACTGCTTAAATAAAAGGATGCATTCCATCTTTTTTAAAGACAACAGCTAAAACATTTCAAAGTTTTCCTTCTCATTTCTATCATGAGAAGAGAGAAGTGAAGGATAAGGCTGAGTAACAAAATGCACTGGTTTGTCTCCAAAACAGTAAAATGAAGATTGTTCTTAAGATTTCAGCAGGGATGAATCCCAACTCCAGAAGCAAAGATAACCCATTAACTAAAAAAATATGCTGTTATAAGACTAGTGCTTCAGGTTAGAGGAGCCAAATAAAAGTAATTTTTTTAACCCTGTTAACTTTGTTTTACCTATTTCTAACTCTGAAAACCTGTTAGTTTATTTTTTTCCTAGACAAAGGCATACGCTTTTCTCCAGGAGACTGAACCGCTGCCAAAACTATGCTGCTATCCAAGGATCTTAACACACTTTGCAAAAACATTAATTAAAGCTCACACAGCAGGAAGAATGGTGGAAGGCTGGGTCTTTTGTTTTCACAGTAATGAAAACACCACCACCACAAAAATGAAAAGGGACCAAAAGATTTGACATCATATCAGCTACCTCGAAGAAAACACGCTGCAGAGAACAGCAGAGAGGTGATGCTGGGAGGACAGAGAGGTAGGGAAGGAAAAGTAAAATGCAGCATTTTATCTCTCCGCAGTGCTTGTACCAGACTATGCTTCTGCTTCGCAATATTAGGTTGGTTGAGATTGAAAATGGAGATTTAAGAGCCAGTTTTCTTAATCCTGGTCCTCCTCTGCTTTTTCACCACACCTACACAATTGCTGCATCCAAACACGCAATCTGAAACAAAGCAGTTGCTAATTATCATATCTCATTGTAAAGATGCTTCATCCATACTTCTGTCAAGATTTATCACAGAGTCATTATTTCTCTCTGCAGCACGATTTTCCACTCAAGTGTGGGAAAATGAAGGCAATAACTATTTAAATGCAATTTGCAACATGGGCTGCATGCATTAATTTCTTGCTGTCTTCTGGGTGCATTTTCCCACATGGGGTACCTAATCCATAAATATATAACTATTTTTTTAAATTTATATACGAAAGAAAAGTAAAACTGAAGCAACAACTTAGCTCCTACTGAATAGTACATATATATATTACTTCATCATACATAAACATTCCAAAGTGAACTAAGGGTAAGAAAGCTATTAATATATCCTTACTAACATGGCAGGGCTAGAAAGTAAAATAAAGGGGGCTCATTCACATCAAACATCATTTGCTGCTTTTGTAATTATTTGCCTTTAAAGCAACAACAAAAAGCAGCCTCTCAGGGAATGTCAACTGACCGGTAGTTTTGCTGACAGAAAAAGCAACCTGAAAAGCTGTAAGTTCAGCAGCAAAATGGCAATGCTTTCCCAAAGGCACATTGCAATTCACCACACACTGCAGCAGGTCTCTATCCTAAAGGCTGGCACACATCCTGAGCAGAGATCCTCTCCATTTGAGCCACCCAGAGCTAGGCCAGCATGGGGGCAGGAGGGATGAGGAAAATGGAGGAAACAGGGGAGCAGAGGTGTTTAAGCTCTGTTTCTTAACATAAATAGCTCCATATGAAGATTCTACTGAACCAGAAAAACACAAGACTAAGAAAGAAATCTGAAACCCCTCACACTCAAAGATTTTCTTCTCTTTGGTCCCAGCATGTAACCAATACTGTGGCTGTTACTCAGAGCCAATAGCATGGCATCCATGAAGCTGTCTACTGCCTGACGCCAAAGGCACCTCCTCACAACAGAAACATTCAACTTCCACATCAGGTCTAGGGACTGTACCACACAGTCTATTTTTGTTATGGAAAGAATGTTTTCGGATCACATTTGTTTCCAAAACAAAGAAATTTACCTCCCAAAGCCAGCCAGGGAAAGAGGAGGACAACATTCCTGCTCTGCTCTCAGGAAATTAAAGTCATGCAACTGCTTGGAGGTGTAAAGAAGCCTCAGACTCTTCTGATGCCAGTATTGAAAGGTGTCAAATGCCTTTACCTCACACTGCCATCAGAAGATGGTGAGGGAGCAGAGCACCACACATCCAAGTTCATGCACTAAGTTTATTTTGTCTCCTCTGAACCAGAAACACTTCAGACCACTAATTCACGCAGCTCCAAGTTATTCCCTCCGGCTTTTTTTTTTTCCCCTTTAGCAAAAACAGGGCTGGTACTACCTCTGAGTGATGGCTGCTTCTTAGTGCAGAGTTGCACAGCCATTCCTTTGAAGCTATTGCTCCACACCTGACAGAACAACTCAGCACATAGCAGACTTCCCTCACCCTGCAGCAACCTAAACTACAACAGCAGGTACAGTATCACCTCAGTTGTCCACACAGACCAGCTACGGCCAAGAAAAGCCCTCAGCTTCACCCAGTGGCTGAAGAAAGGCCAGTCAGCCCTGGGGTTGTGCTAGGCATGGGAAGGTGTGTAGGCACGGTCATCCCCGGGAAGACAGATGTGCACATTCCTCCCCTAGAGGTCCAGCAGCCCTTTTAGGCTGTCTAGCCAAAAAAGAAAAAGTCACTTCTACTCGGTAAAAGGCATTCTTTCTATGAGACTTTGTGGATGTAAATCCATGGTAAAGACAGCAAAAAGACAGACATCCCTTTTGGAAGATGTACCTCTGGGAAGTTTATTACCAGGAAAGGAAAGACAATCATCCTGGAGTTTTTAAACTATGATTCATACTATCTTTGTTTACAGGCTACATCATTTTCACACAATCATTCGGACTCTGACACAACAGGCATGAAGCACCTGATCAGCATAGCAAAGGAAGCCTATCCAACATGCTCACAAAAAGGGAGCTGAGGTCTCCAAAGGGCCTGATATAATGAAAACTAATGCCTCTGGGAGTCCAGAAGGAAAAAACAAGCAACATCAAGTTCCTTGTTTAACATATTGGGAAAGTCTTGATATTTGAAAGTTTTAAGTCCAGTTTCAGTTCCCATCTGACTTAGACATGTTTTGCACTAGTGTACAACAATACAAGTTGTACTGTTACACACAACTTAACAGCAAGCACGAGCCACTATCCAAAATAACTGAATTTCATTTTTCCTTTTCACTAGTCACCAAGATAATGCGTGAGGTTCTCTACTGCTTCATTCTCCTATAAATGAACCTTAAACATATTTGGTGAGAATACTGGTGGTATGGCTTTTTTATCATATGCATTTGCAGTTGCTGATGGTTTTCATTCTGTGCTTTCTCAAAATGGCTGTGAGTCAGAATGAAAAGCATAAGTTTCTAAAGCTGCTGAGATTTTTATGGCTCTTGACCAAAGGAAATACATAAAAATAAAAACAAGCACTCCAAACATACCCTTCTCCTTGGCAAAAGCAAAGGCAGCTTCTCTGGAGAGTCTCAGCCGTTGTCACTACACAAAGCTCGCGTAAATAACACCAGTAAGAAGGTTATTTTACATTATTTAGCAACAACCCATGACAATTCTCTGCATCTTCTCCCCAGGAACACATACAAAATAAAGAGTTGATACTGAATCCTCACACTAACACCAGTTTTGTACACCACCTGACCGTCTTTTTAGGTCTGTGTGCCCACACATTATCACACAAGCGCACAAAAGAAGGAAGGCAAAGGAGATGCACAAACACAACGTTTAAGTGGGCTTAAATTGGCCATCGAGGTATTTAGGCTTGGAAAAGAAAGCTTTCCAAGCAAACTTGCCAGACCGTGGAGCAGCGATTCAAGGAAAGACATGGAGATGATCCAACTGGACAAGAGGCAGCACTGAATCAGTCTATGAAAGGGATTAGGTAACTGGCTGCATGTGATAACAGAGGACTATGTCTGATGAGCCAAGCAGCCCCTTAATGTCTGATGTTTCTTTGACAGAAGGAAGGAGATTACTTTAAGAATCACCTGCAAACGATCTTATGCATAGTGTTAATTTGTTTAAGTTTTGGATTTTTTCTTTTACTGAATCGGGGGGTATATCTCTTGTCTTGCTAAAGCAACCAGAGTTCTTGCAACTCTCATCAGAGGACCTATTTAAGAAAATAATCATTAACAGATTGGAAAAGGCTTTTAAAATTAATGATCCAAAATTCACCAAGCCTAGTTTAAGAAGGTGAGAAGATCCCCACAGGAAAGCTTAGCGAGCTGGTTAGATGTGTGCTGTTAGCCATCCCATTCACTAACCTGGCAGGAGCTTGAGACCTGACATGAGGATGTCAAGAGATACGGAAACCTCAGCTGTACCAAAACCAAACAAAGCTACAGCAATCGACACCAGCTGTTCGGCTGCAATGACCCAGTAATCATCCTGATTACATGTCCCAGTTACTGGGGGACTCTGCTGGAGGGATTAGAAGGTCGGGATCATCACACTAAGCTCTACACAAAAAAAACATTAAATGTTCAAAATAATTTCCTGTTCAAGTATCTCAGTGTTTGGAAGCCCAAGAATAGACAATTCCTAACTCGCAGACAGCATTACTGCTTCAGGTGATTATGCTGGGAATCTCAGAGGCAGGCCCTGAGAGCATCATCTGGACTCGCTCAAGAACCTCCAACTTCATCCTGTTGAAAGCTAATGTCTTGGAAGTGTTCAAGGCCACATTGGATGGGGGCTTTGAGCAACCTGGGAATGTGTCCCTGGCCCATGGCAGGAGAGTTGGAGCTAGATAATCTTTAAGGTCTCTTCCAACCCAAACCATGCTATGATTCTGATTCTTCTTCAAATGCAACTTGGGGGATGACTCCACTCTACTTAACTCTCAGGCTTCCCCAGAAGCCTCCTCTGTGTCCTGGCAGAATTACCAGGAGGGCAATAACACATTGAACCACCAAACTAAACCAAATTCAGTAACTCAAAACTCTGGGTCATGACAGGGAAGCATCTTTCATGACGATGCAAAACATCTCTCAACTTTGATATGGAAACAGCTCCCTTTTTCAGGCTCACATGTATGTGTTTTCTTCCTTAATAGTTTTTTAAAGAAGATACTGGATCTAAGATCTATCAACTACTAAAATACAAGCTTTGAAGGTGCGAAACACTTCAAGAAATTATCTTGGGAATCTTGCTGAACTTTATCATATTTAGAGTCATCATTCTTTCCATGCAAGCGTGCACTTCATTACTTGGTAATGGAACAGTAATTGCTCTTCAGTTATGCAAGAGGCACCTCTAATTTGTAAGGGATTTCTGAAGAGGCAATGACAGATGCTTAAAGAAAAATAAATGTGAGAATATGAAACTTGTTATGTAAAAGATAATGGTACCCTCGGAGTAGTCTGACAGTTGGGTCACAGTCTCAGCTGGTATTAAAGAGTTATACTAATGTTCTGTCTTCTGTATTCTTAAGCACTGGACCTGGAGCCAAATTACTCATATTACTTTGTGCTTTAATCTGACTGAATCTCACAAATGAAGCACCACCGGCGTAGGTCAACACCTGACAACCCTGCTTTCCTGACAGCTTCCTACACACTCTAGGTAAGGCTGCCAGCAATCCAGCAGAACTTTTTGTTTTCCCCCTCTGAAATTATACTTCCTGATTATAAAACATATTGAGTGTGAAATAAAGATAACAATCTGTATGTTTTCTTGTTTCTAAAACTAGATCCAACCTGATAGGAACTATATTGTGAGGGACAATCTTGTGTTAATAATCTATCCAAATGCTCTCCATCTCCTTTTCTTTAACTTTACGTCCATCAACAAGGGCTCAGTGCAGCATTTTGAAGACCGCGTGTTCAGTTACAGCCCTTTCAGACAAAAAGTCAACTCCAGACTCTGAGCACTGGTGTCTGTTAATGTGCAGCGATGCTATTAAGATCAAGAGCTGTGTACCATCCAGATGTTATCTCTGTGTGCAGATGCAGTATCAAGTGCACCTCCTCATACGGCTAATTTTCCAATTAAGTTTGAAACACTATTGCACTAGAAACACAACAAACACATGGGAATATCTCATTCTTGCCCCATAGGGATTTATCATCAAAGATACTTTAATTTTACTCTTATCTACTTGGGTTTAGTCAGCAAAGTACTGACTTTTACAATATGTAAATTCCTCACTGCAAAAATTAACTGTATTTTACTGCTTTGAAACTTCAGCATAACATCCAGAGGGAAAGGAAAAAAAAAATACTGCCAAATACTCAGAAAGCTTGCTTCACCTACTCTGATGCCCATACCATCACAGACATATTATTAGCGGGACCCAAGCTACCTAATCTGACACTTGTTTGCATCCAAGTACATTAACTGCATCACAACAGCAACTGCTGAGTAGACATACCCTGAGGAAGTCTGGCCTTTAAGCCTGTCTGGAGGAATGGTAAAACAGCTACCACAGACTGCAAAACTTTCAGCTAGGAGAGCCCAATTTAATCCGGTGGAAAAAAGACATAATGAGATGCAGTGCTTCGAAGCTCAAATTAGATAAATCAGACTAGGAATAGGCACACATTTTTAACAGCACAAATAGCATACCGCTGCAACCATCCACCTAAGGATATTTCAAACACTCCATCACATCAAGTCTTTAAAGTCAGTGCTGCTGACAGACATGCGACACAGCTCAAAGAGAAATGCAAACTTCATGCAGTAAATCTAAGTTAAGATCTGTCTCTTGCACCACGCTCCAGCTCAGATTAGATGATCATAAATGGTCACTCTTGACCTTAAAAATCTACAATGACACTATTAGTAATGGTAAAAATGTCTTCAAGGAGCTGTAGCTCTGTACAACCCCGAGATACCGCAAACCGCCTGACGGTTCTGCACCAGTAGCTCATTTCATTTCCATCCTGTACAAACTGGCTAAGGGACAGGGACAGAGCCAGGCAGGAACCAAATTTAGTCCCTCGCTCCTGGGTTGGCAGCAGCTGAAAGAACACATACCTTGATAAAGTAGTTTCCTTCCCAAACATGAGCTGTCTGATAATGTCAGAAGAGACTTTGGAAAGAAAGAGAGAAAAATGGGTCTAATCCGCATTTCCCAGTGGAGAGTTGCTACAGTGCAGTCTCTATAAAAATGGCACAGCAGGAATGACACAAAATTCTCTCCTCCCCAAATAGCTAAGCAATTTAAAAATAGTTAATCCTGGAAACACTCTCAAAAGATTAGCTATGGCTCAACAAACTATGAGGATGATGATTTTTAATTTAATTTAAAGTTGAACACCCTCGTGTAATAATGGCAGCGATGAAGGACTATTAGGGAATAATCTTGTTTATGGATCAGTGAACTCAGAAAATTGTTAAGGCACTGTGAAACAGATTCCTTATTCACACCTCATAATTAACTGAGTGCCTGCAGAGACAGGATGCTGCAATATTAAAGTCATCTTCACTATTAGAAAGATGCTCATTTGGGCTGGGTTGCCACTGAGGCGGCCTCATTTGGTTCTGGCATTTCCAAATTCCTGGGAGAAAGCACCTTCAATCCATCAAAACTGCAGACTCCCAAAGCATAAGGGCAGAGAAAGCCTTTGGTCTATGAAAAAAGCATAGCTTGTGGAGAGAGAAAAAACACTCCTTCCTTCTCTCATGCCACCTGGGACCACTTCTCTTTTAAAGGCAATTCAAAGAAGAAAATACAGTTCTCTTAATTAATTCACATTGAAAGGCACTTTTGACGGAGTCAAGAGGCCAAATCCGATCAAAGTAAATAATGCAACAAATAGTGACGTGAAACCCTGGGACAGCATCTATCATGGGTTACACTGTCTACAGCATCATACTTAAGAAGGACAAATGATGAAGCTTTTAGCTTGGACCAAAGGGGAGAGGGATAAGGAGCTCTTTCTTTTCAGCAAAATTTAAGAGAGAAATTGATAATTTACCAGCAAGAATAGCAAAACTTTTGCTACAGTGGATCTGCTTATGATTTGGGAAACCTTGATTTCCCAAACACCACTGCTGTATGTCAGATTTTATTTGTGAACTGGGGCAAATGCTCAGACTTTCTGTTGTTTGGTTTGGAGAGGTAACACTTTTCCCTGGCTGATGGACCACAGACATTGATGAAGAGATGACATGTACACCCTGGGTCCCAGGCAGCTGAGACAGCGGCTGCAGCCCCTTTGCACTGTAACTACACAGCTAAGCAGGAGCGAAAACAGCTGAAGCCAAGACAAAGCAGTGAGAAGTGTTCATTCTCATGGATGTCTGGAGAAGTCCACAGGCACTGCCCAAGCCGGTTACTTCAAGTTATTACTCATGCCCAAATAGCAGTTAAGAAAGGAAGGATATATTGTATATATATTATAACCCAGATCAAGGTAACTGAGGCAAGATACAGCAGCTACAGAGTTTGATGGTATTGTCTCTGGCCCTGAAATCAGCCAGGCCCGTCTTAGCTTAGTTCAGCACCTTGCTCCAGCCTTTCCCCTGTAATGGGGGAAACGGGCCAGGTAGTTGCAGGATACTCTTCAGTCAAAGGCAGTGCTCAAAATTCAAACCACAATAATAAAATATAGTCAGATTTTTCCATTCAGGTTTTTACTGTACATCTCAGCTACCCACATAGACTGCAGTCAGAACAAAAGAATTAATACTAAATTAAAAAGAGTGGTGCCATAAATCAGCACTGAAAAATGTAGCTTTTGAATAGCATGTTTACAGCAGAAACAACAACCAATAATACACTGAATAAAAATCCAAACTTCCCCTGCATCCTGAGTACTGCATGTTATTCTGAAATCTCCCCTTCCTCTGCCCAATTTTCAAAGGATCTAATAGAGTTTGAAGAAGCACAGGAAAGGGTAATAAGGCTCAGACACATGGAATAGCTTTTGTGTGAAGAGACAAGTCAACAGAACAGGGTTCCTCTCCATGCTGGAAAGGAGCTCATATAAAGATATCATAAAATTATGAAGGGCTTGGGGAGGTAACCAGAGAAATTACTTTCTACATCTTATCACACAAAGTCAAGGGGCTCCCAGTGAAATTCTCAGTTTTCAAGCAAAGGGAAAGATTTCTTCGTAGCATATAATAAAATCACAGAACTCATTGTGACAAGATGCTCTCAAAGTCAGAGAAGAGAAGGAGTCTAAAAGAGGAATTAGGCAACTCCACAGAGGACAGGTCCATGGAGTCTTAAAACACAGTACTTCAGATAAAGCATCCGCATGCACAGGCTCTAAATCACTGACTGGCACATACTCAGCATGCACGGTGAAGAAAGATAACCTCGTGCTGGCCCTATTCCCATTCTTTCCTTCTCTGTAAGCATCTAGTAATGACCACAGTTAGAAAACAGAGACTGGAGCTAGACGGAACGCTGGTTTCATACAGTTTTCATAAAATGTTCTATTATTTTGAATATATTGTTATGAGTGACGCAAACAAATCTTAGTATAAAGTATTTGTTTAGGCCTTCTCCTTTGAAGAAATATCATGCAAAAATTCCTATATTCATGCACAGCACTAAACCAAACAGATGAACAAATGCCTTCTGGGTGAAAAGTTATTCATCATCTCCAAAAGCTTATATGGTCAATAAATGAAGGAATTTGGTTTTCCATATTGAATAATTCCATAATGGAGATACCATTCAGGAATATAAGCAGGGGTGTGGTAGTGATTCAGTAGCCAAGATCAGCAAAGGAATACTGATCTGTAATGGCTAGATGAGAAAGACTGGCACTAGCAGCCATTTAGATCACAGAGCAGGTGACAGCTTTCTAAAGACAAAAATTCCTAAGGCTTGTACCAAAACCATTTTCACTCTAAACAATTCATCCTCTGATACAAACATGTGACATAATTAACACCAGAGAGAATGGGGGAGAACAACAACAAAATGAATTGAGCTTACTACCAAAATGCAAAAGAAACATTCCTGGTTCAAATATTTACAGATAACTCACAGGCATGGCAGTGATACAAGCTGCTGTCATGAGATTAGGCAGAAGTTACAGTAAATGCAATGAAATCAAGCAATGTCAAACCATTGCAGGAGAATCCAAGGCTGCCATTTCACAGCAGCTTTGCCTCTGCAGAAATTCCTAACATGGTCTTTCAAGAATGATACATGTAACAGGGCTGTGTGATGAGATAAAACTGCATTCTATGGGAAGGAAATAAAGATAATGTTCCCTCTCCCTTCCACCCCTGACCAGTAACTACTCTATCCCTGAATTTTATCTTGAACAATCAATAAGGTTCTTGTCTCAGAGGAAAACAGAGAAGAGAGTTTTTCCTTCTAATTTTCTTCTTCTAAAGTGAACATCCGGCAGGTTTCTTGACATCTTTCATGGATGAAAAGAACTGTATTTTATTCCACAGTTTTTGCACTAGTACAATCTAAGTACAACCTGACTTAGTTCCAAAGTACAAATTTTGTTCTTAGTATTTCCTGACTGAAATAATTTCCTTACTAAAATAGGTGATTTGCAAAACTAAGGGATTCACAGGTGTCGTGGTTTGAGGCCCCCCTCAAACAGTTCTGCACACCCCCCCCCTCTTTCTTCCCCAGTCCCGGGGAAATGGGA
>JASSUY010037156.1:25176-52829 GCA_032466535.1 Forpus xanthops
CTAAAAATCCAAAACACAGTGCTACACCAGCTACTGCTTAAAGAAAAATGACTGCTGCTGCTGAACCCATGACAACAGGTGACAAAAGGAGAGATTTGAGCAGACTTTTAGACACCAGACTAAACAGGGAACCTATGCAAGCACACTGCCAATCGAAGCTTTCAGAGAGAACAACTGCATTATCCACACAACAGAAGAATGACACTTGCTTAAGACAACCAAGCCTAGATTCAAGAAAGGTGGCTCTAAGCAAAAATAACAACCACCACAATGTATTTCAGTGGAAGATTTTCACTTAAACTGCTCCATGATCAGTTGTGGCAGGTAATGAGAATTCATAAGGCAAAGCAGAGCATCGTCACATGCTGCAAGACCTGTCAGACCCAGAAAGCAAACACTCAATAGTAGTGTTCCAACAGCCCAAGAGCAAACCTTGTCTTTCAAGGCTCATTTTGCCTGTATCTGAATTTCAGAGCATGGGTGCTTGGGAATGTGGAATGCATTTATAAGAGTCCCTTCTGCACTGCAGTTTCCTGGACATTCACATTCTGGAAACCGCTTAAAAGAATAGCAACAAAAAAAATCTGCATTTCAAAGATCTGCACTTGGGAGAGAAATGTCTGTTCAAGCATTTCCAAGCCAAGTAGAGGATTAAGGTTTTTAATGCGCTAGTTGGAAAAGAGTATTGGAATAACTGAATTATAAATGCAAAAGTGGATATACTACCTGTTTCTGAACATGGAAGGATCTATTTGTTTCAGGAAGCATACAGGGAGGATGATGGGAGAAGCATCAGTCATGCTAACAGATTTTGCCTTTTTAAACCAAGAATTAAATCTCAAAAGCTACTTCATATTAAAAAAGACAAAACACAAAGTAACATTCATTACACAACTGTAACCATCCACTTAAAGTTGCATTTGGTAAGACTGGTGTCCTCATGGTTTTGAGCAAATGATTGCTTGTATCAGCTTGTGAAAACCTAAAGCCACGTAACTTAGTCTTGAGAGTTTGATGTCCTTCTCTTAATACTTGCTATGATTACCAGATTTACAGAGGAGACATGGACCAGCTTGGAAACTATCAGTCATTCATGAGTTAGGTAGTTACAGTTGAATCCTTCAATCCTAAGAACAGCCCAAATGTCTCCTTTCCACTAGATGTCCAAAAATGTGCCTGGAAGTCGAAGCTGCAAGAGAGAAACTGTTCAATTAGATTAGCTCTGGTGGAATACCTGCAATAATATGGGTATCATCATCATCTATCTTCAGGTTTTGTGGTTTGTTTGTTTGGTTTTTTATTTCCTGGGTGACTGAAATACTGTTCTGTGTCAAACTAACCCAGATTTATTGCAAGGAAAATGACCTGGCAAGCCATTAAGGGTTTTCTGCTTCTGAGCCGCTGTTAATTCCCTGACACTAGTTTACAGGGCTTTCAGAGAAAGCCAATGAACATGGGCACGCAGTGCTGTTTCAAACGCTCGTTTAATGAGACTGCCATGAACTGTGAATAAAAGGCAGCCCTGTGAAGTAAAAGGAATGAACAGAGTCTCCTGTGAGTCAGCTTTGGGACAAACAAGACTGCACCTACAAATTGGGGATTTCCAATTAGTAACACAGGGAACAGAGAAGCTGACATACAATGAAGAGACTGCAACTGCAGGGCTTAAACACAACTGCCATTAATGAGAGGCAAAAAAAAAACATTCCTTCTGCACATGAATGAATAAGCTATCAGCAGCTTTCAGCTGATAGAGAAAAACACCCAAACAAAAGCAGTCATTAACTTTCCCTCCTGATTCTGTTTTGTGCAGTGTGGTTCTTTGCTCCAGGCACAATTCCCACTCCAGAATTCACAAAAACATAGTTTTATAGACTAAATGAAGGTCTAAAGGGTCTTTAAAAGGCTACAAAGTCTTCCCTAAAAATAAATAAAACATGTTAAGTCATCATCACCTAAGAAAAACATAATAGTCAGCTTTGCTCCCTATTTTCTGACCATTAACGTACACAAAACCAAACTACTTAAGTTTATTTGCTGCTTACTGAAATAAACAGGGTCTCTCGATACTGTCATGTATTAATAGTCATGGGGATATTATTTACTTTCTGCTTCCTCTCAGAGGACTTAAAAATAGGGAGAGAGGTGTTTTTCTTTACCGCAGGACAAAAACAACCCCAAAACTATCCAGAATAGCAGCTATGACAATCTAACAGAAGAAGTAAGATTCAAAACCGAGCCTCTTCTGTTTAAACAAGTGTGCACAAGTGCTCTCATTTCCATACACAAATAAGCCAAGAGTTCAAGTAACTGTGGCTCAGCACCATGCCAAGCACCTGAGCAGAAGAGGCTCCTGGCTTTTGCCTGGGTCTCCAGGCTCGCTCAACCTCAAACCCACGCAGCAAGCACAGGGAAAACTCACAAGCTGGGTAAGGGTGGAGGTGAGCTGAACCCCCAATGCTGTACAAAAGAGGTCAAAAAGAAACCAGGCTTTGCAGCTCCTGGAACAGAAACCCATGTAGAGGAAGGGAGGAGGTAAGGAAGAGAGAGTAAGTGCAGATAGCTCAAAAAACCAAGAAGGATCTTGCCCCCTAGTTGGGCAAAGCTCCCACAGCAGGAGATTGAACCCAAGAGACAAGGGGAGTGGGAAGCGCACAAAGGATGTGATACACAATACAAAGACCATAGGTGGAGGCCCCTGAATTGGCTGGGCAAGGACTCTGGGGACTAGGAATTAGGCTGGTAGTTTTTCAGGAAAGCCGTTAAGATCCAAAAGGCAAAGCCTGAGAGGTAACGACTGGAAGCAGTTAAATGACTAAGTAGAAGAACACAAGGGAAGAGATAAGGGCAGGCTGGAATAGACAAGGCAGGGGCTGCCAGAAGAAGCTGCACATGCCAGTGTTTATTCTTCTCCAGGTCTGGAAGGGAACATGATGTCACTGTGCCTCCTCTTGTCAGCAAATATCCAAGGGAAAAAGTCCCCTGCCTTTTAATACCAACTCCTTTAGAGCACAATCAACTGCTGCCACCAGCTAGTCTGCTTGCCTAAGAGGCAGATGTCAGTGGGTTGGATCCAAAGGTTTCAATCCAACTGTTCACACCCATGTGGCTCCCCACTGCAAAATTTCTGGCCATTCACTCCACTTGTTTTGAAAAGCAAGGAAATTACACATCCAGAAACTATGCCAAAAGTACTTTAAAAGATTACAGGCTGAAGGCAACAAACTGCAAGGAAATACCAGCACTTGGTAGTTTGTACACAGAGAAATTATCAAGATGGTTTTAATCTGCCTCAGAGCAGGACTTGAATAATACAAAACAAATTGTGCATGGGGCCATGCTCTGGACAAGGAAGAAACAAAATAGTGAATGGCTGCTCATTAACTGAGCCACATCCATTCTGGGCAATGAATAGTGCAGGAACCATGCAGAAAAAAAATGGTGTGCAACAGTGCAATTAAAGACTTGTCATAATATAAACACATAACAGGTCCAAGATTAAATCAGGCCTTTCTTACCTGGTGAGTACATAATTCTACATCTAATGATGCCTAAACATGCCTTTGAGTGTGCATGCAACAACAGTCATCAGCATACCAAAGCGGTGCTGTTTTTTGAATAAACTTTAGTTAGGAGGCAATGAGTTCAGTTACTTGCATTGAAACAGCACTTGCAGATTTCAAAGACTGAGACACATAATGCCACGAGTATGCATAAAACAGAGAGTCCATGGCTTTTTTGGGATGGAGTCTTAAAACAACCACCACATCACAAAT
Source organism: Forpus xanthops (assembly GCA_032466535.1). Taxonomy (NCBI): domain Eukaryota; kingdom Metazoa; phylum Chordata; class Aves; order Psittaciformes; family Psittacidae; genus Forpus; species Forpus xanthops. The sequence continues at coordinate 28,953 of JASSUY010037156.1, forward strand.
GCAGAGGTAGAAAAGTGCATTACTGTGCTTCATCTTCCAGCACATGCCATGGGAACAGAGATATGTAATTCTTTTCCCATGTTTACACAAGGATTCTCTGGAAGAGAGTCACAGGCCAGAGCACGTAAATCCTCAGCTGAATCCAAAGCTTTAAGCATAGTGGCACCCACCTATCCCATGTTTGTAGACTCTAGCAGAGCTTTCTGGGGGCCTCGAGTATCATCTCAGCCTGACTATAAATGTCATTACTGACTGCAAGTGAAGGAGAATAAGATTCACATATTGCTAGCAAACATTTCCTAAGGAGACATGACACAGACATAGCAGTAGCTAGATCTATTGCTCAGATTCACCCTGGAAAAAATGGTCTAAAGAACCAAGTTCTGAGAACAGGAAACCACACCACAAATCCACCTCTGCAATAGAGATCCCCAAGGGGGGCAAGCTTCATTCAAAACTTAAGCCTACTAAATAAAAGAATGGCAGAGCCTTAGCAAACCTGCTACAATTAACAAAAGCTTGCAACACCATAGAAGCACCATCCCACTGTTACCAGGATAACAATGACAATTATCTGTCATCTTTCAGCACAAACTATGCCTTCCTAAGCCTTAGGACTTGGAGCCCTTCTTGTCTTTTGGAGTAAAAATTGTGTTGTCCTATTCTCAGCTCAATTTTAAACATCAGTTCTCTAAAAAAAAAAAATCAGCCCAAGACCAGTGACAATTCAGCACTTTCTCTTATCTCCTGTCACACAGAGGCAATTCAACACCAACCTTTGCTCAGAGATCCACAGACCAGGAGCTTGCTCCTTTATTTTCAAAGGCTCACAACCCTCTGGAGATCACCAGTGAGAGAGGAAGGAAGGGAAAAGCCTAGGTTGGCTTCACTGCTTAATGCTCCAGGTTACTCACTTTGCTTTCCTAGATAAGAAAATCATCTTGACTGCTGGATCTCCAGACCTTTTTCAGCACAAGCTGAATCCCAAACTCTCCTGGAATTTCTCCACTGACTATTGTTCTGACGTTTGCAAAGCTCTATATCCCTTCCTTGCTATTTTGCTGTTGCACAGCAAGGACCTTTTAAGCCAGCAATGACTATCCAGGTTTTTCTTTTGTTGTATGTTTGCCCCTGACCAGAATCATACGTTAAAAATAGTTACCTTAGTGTTCTCTCCTAAGCATGCAGTACTGTTTACTACTGCACTTCAAGTATAAATGCAGCCACCAGTGACCTTCAGGGCATGTAAGTGCTACCAAGAATAACTTACTGAAGTTTAAGAAAGTTGTACCACATCTTACAGAAAGGGTCTTCCTCACACTTCTATAACCCAGGCAGTTTCGTGTTCTAAGCCACACCTTCCCCTACAAAACTCCCTCGAAACTTCAAGAAAAGGTAAAGTGTGCACACATGAAATCCTGTATCTGGGAAACTGGTCACACTATTCTGCTTATATTGGTTATGAATCTAGGAAACAGCACTGCACTGCGTGGCAAGAGGAAGTATTAAAAAGTGCAGCTGAGATCTCCGCCTTTTGAACAGGAATTTCATGTGAGAGTGGAAATGTGCTACACTGGCAAATTAGTTGAAAAAAAAACCCAGTGCTACACAAGAATTGGAAATGGAAGCACCCAGTAAGGAAAAGCCAAATCAACACCAAGCAATTGCTAGGTAGTCGCAAGTAACGCATGCCAACATTGCTCTTCCTTCATGTTGGAGAACAGCATCTGTTTCAGCTCAAACAACTGACTACATGCTGCGCAGGGACTTGGGGAAGACATGATATGACCTTAACATACTTTTCCTCATAATACGTCAATCTCAGGGCCAGCGCAGCCATCCCTGGAATACACCACATTCTGCAAATCATTTCCATTTTCATTCCCCTGCTACTGCAAAAGAAAGCAACATTGCTGCCGGTTTAGTCATCAGATCACACTTATCCCCGCTTTAGCCTTAAGGATTTCATTGAATTTTGGATCAATGGGGTTTTGTGCCTGGATCCCACAGCGCTAAGTAGCAGTGAGCTCCCTCATTCTCTTCTGTGCGTACACAGAATTAAAGTGATGCTGTTGAGCACAGCTCCAAGTACACCTGCTTCTTCTCTCATTCTGCCAGTTGGGGAAAAAAAAAACAAAACAAACCAATGCTCAACCACCACAGAAATCTGATATAACAGTACATGTACATGGAAAATGGCAATCTTTAACATCAGTCTACTGTCCATTCTAAAGGAAAGGTCTCACCAGCTAAATCACCACCAGCAGATGCAATAAAAACCAGGTTTTAAATTACCAAAGAGAAACAGACTTCAGTTTCAGATGTATGCAAGCTATTACAGAGTCTTGTTCTTCAAGAAGCTTAGACTGTGGGCTCACCATAGGATCATTGTTCAAAAGCTTAAAACCATCAGGGTGATTAGGCAGTATGAGGGTATCCACAGGCAGGACAGCATTTAGCAATGCTGAGCGCGAGGCATGTATGATGTGGTGTGACTATAATTATATGTAGCCTTGGAATTAAAAATAGTAAAAGAAAAAATAAAAAGAAGAAACAGATCTCTGTTTTCCATGGGTTCAACAAATCAAGAAAAAGAGAATGAGTGACAATAACTACAGACATAGCTTGCACAAAGGACTGTGACAACTTGTTGTTTTAACACATTCGTGGATCTGACAGAGTATCGCTGTGGTGAGCAGTGAAGCATTGGCACTGATAACGTTTTTTCATAGGACACATATATGTGTACTGCACCAACACAGTGAAAGCACTAAAGGTCTGGCCTTACCCCAAACAGCTTGACATGAAAGTTCCTGCCTGCACTTCTGTGTTTGTGTCATACAGGAGTACACACGCAGTCACAAGTCTCTTTCAGGTCTTAAACTTGGGGATTAAACTCATGGATCAAACTCGTTAGAGATCCTACCTACCCTGTTTCAGTGTATATGCCAGCATCCCCTGAAATTGCAATAAATCATGGTGATAAAACCTGCAATTTCATCCAGACTAAGTCATTCCTTACTCCTGAAGGCTTCCAGGACTGTAACGCCCACATTCACTGAATAGCTGACGAGCAAGTGACAATAAAGAACAGAAATCATTCTGTACTAAGAATTTACATAACTAACTCCAGTTACTACTAATTAGACTGATTCCCTTAACTCCTCCATTACATTTTCTTCCATTTTTCAGTTAGCTCTAGTAGCAAGATATGTAATAAATTATTGTTAAATAGAAATGTAATTGATCACAAGTACTTAAAAGTACCTATTAAACAGTGAGAAATTCTTTTGTTGTAATGAAGACCTCACAGTGAGCAACCTGGTGCACCAGATAAGGTACCAGCAGCACTGTGCCCAATCTGCCCTCCAACTCTGGAGTTTTTTAAATACTTACAATCTTTCCCCCTCCCTTTTGCTATGGAAAAGACCTACACAAGCCAGAGAAACTTCGATTGCAGAGAAATTGTGCAATCAATGTTGTATACCAGAGAGTGACTTCAATTTTTTTCCTTCTACCTTTTTTTCATCTATAGCAAGAATTTACTTAAGAAAAGATGGATTGCATTTTAATAGAGCAATTGCCTTGAGCGCTTCCTACTTCATATCATACAATCTGCCAATAGCACTAAAGACAGTGTGCAGTGTATTTCAAACATTTTAATCTATCCTATGAGATGAATCAGCAAATGGAAGTAAGGAGAAGGCTGCAATCAGATCAGGTAGTGGTCACAGACCTCTATGCGATGTGAACATCATTTTGAGAGTCAGTGAGCTGCAATACATTTAATCTTGCTGTTCCATATGACTGCAAGCACGCTCCATGTGATTGTGAATTGAGAAGATCTCTTGGAATTACAAATGCTGTAGCAGCATATTTAGGTTTTTTGTAGTGACCAGCAACCACTGACATTAGACAAGCAGGAACTGGGCAAATTGCTCAGGCACTAAGAGGCTGTCGTTCCATGCAACAAGAAATTATCCTCTAAGCCTTCAGAGGAAAGAGGAATTCAGAGCAAGGCAAAAACTAGCAAAGAAGGTTTCGAGCAGTGTGCAGCATCCATTAACCCATCCCAGGATTTCTCCCAAGGCTCTCAGGCACAACTCTCGTACAAATGTCTGGCAACAGGCTTCCCTCTCAGTCACTGGGACCAAGCCAGCTCTACTTTGGGCATCCCAGAGTGAACCATCATCAGACAATAGGTTGTTGCAAGTGTGTTGTACACAGTCAGTCACTTTAGAAGAGAAACTGAGAAGCTTGCCCATGAGAGACCCTTTTAAAAAAGAAAGCAGCTACATGGAGCTAGGTTTGCCACGTGCAGAAATCCTTTACAATACTTGAAGAGGCAGCTGCTGAAAATCAAATGCCAGTCGGCAGCATGGATAAGCTCCCCCATGTGCAGTCTCTCCAACACAACTTCTGCAGCCTCTGCTGAAGCTGGAAAACCAGAGGCTTTCCCTGTGGTGTACAAAACAGGTGTTCCCAAAAGCAGGGGCAGGGTGAAAGTGCCTGGGAAAAGTACGAAGCAAAGGAGAGGGGAAAGGAGCAGTAGGAAGGAAGAAAGAAACAGGGGTAAAAGAAACAAGGAACAAGAAGATGGAGTAAGACAGGATGCTTTTTAAATTGGTATCCTCCACTATAGCATCCATCAGGGAAAATAGAAACAAACAAAAATATCAATGAGAAGCACTGAGAGAAACGGAGAGAGCAATTAGCAGCTGCACCAGTGTCACGCTCAGGTTACTCCTCCCCACCAGGTCCTAAACTTTAGAGGCAAAATGTCAAATGAGGCTTCTGGCCCAGCATATCAGACGTTACAGGGGTGACCCAAGCTTTCTAATAGTGCTGAACATGTGGGATACAGGAGAAGAAATACATTTGAACAAACAAATTTATAAGCCGTCCCCAACGTACAGAAAAGCCTCCGTGCTGCAGCAGCCAGCACTTCCCCACTCCAAAAAGCCTCAACTTCTGTACTATTCGTGTGTCACAGATTCCCACACTGAGAGGCAACTGGACCAAAGCCACTCCCTTCCTTGTTAAAAGCAGAACCCAACAATCCTCAAGTCAAACCAATCAGACAAAACACATGCAGGGCAGAAGCTCTCAAGCGGGTTGAACCATTTAATCTGCAGGAAAACAGAAAACAGACTCTCTGATATGGGAAGCTACAGATCCCATATCATACTTAAATGCCATCACTACTGATGCAGCAAGATTATTTATAAGAAAACCCAACACAAACAACAACAAACAAACAGTTCCTACTGAACTGCTTAATGAGGGGTGTTATGTGGGAATAAAGCACTCCCTTTTCCAGATTTCAGGAGTGTTGCATGGGGCTCGTTCAGGTATCAACCATTAAATGATCAGAGAATTGATCTATCTTCTTGATCTATTTAAGGAACAAAATGCCTTCTCCAAGGAATAGGTAGTGCAGGGCAATTCATTATTACAGGTCTCTAAATGAAATCACACTGTGTTTTGTAGTTAGCAACAAAGAACAAGCTGGACAATGACTACCAGGAAGACTGTACAAAAGTCAACATTAAAAGAAAAACCCCCACACTCTGACACATATCCGTGGGGTGGCAGCTGAGTCACACCACCTCAAATGCTCTTACTAACTCTGTGCAGTTCCACAGGGATAAGGGTGCCAAGTGCTAGTCTCATGCCAGAATGTGGCCCTGGATTCCCGCCTTCCCCAGTGAACATGCCAAGAACTACTGGATGTGACCAGTGAAAATCCTTCTGTTACTGCTCAAGCCCAGCTCTCACCATTACATACACATTCTTAAGCATAAAGCAGAAGTGGCCATCATATATACTATTTTCATACATATACATAAATATACATACACACATATATGTATGTAAATCCATGTGCACAAATCATTCCTACAGACATGCATATGTAGATATATAGCAATATCACAGTACCTCCGAATGGCCCACATGGCTTTGCTGGGCACAGAAAGGCCACTGCTCCGCTGCTCCTCAGGTGATGCTGGGTGGCAGGAGCTCCAGGTGCCCCGGTGAGCAAAGCGATGCTTCCCATTCTCCCGGCTGGCTGGGGAGACCTGCAGCGAGGCAGAGGGAGAAGCTGCAGACTGCTGAGCAGGTCTGTGGTGGATCCCCCCGTTTCTCCTGGTAACGCATGCAGAGAAAAGGGAAAAAAAAAGGAGGGAAAAAGGGAAATAAAAGGATTTAAGGATCTTTATTTTTCAGAGCCACTCATCAAAAGGTTGAGCATTATGAAAACAGCACAACATGGCATCTAACTACAAGAGGTGACATTTTATTTAATCCAAAATACAAAGTCTTTGCATGCTGGGAGGACAGGATTTATTAGTTCCTAACTAGGTCTATCAGAAGAGATCTGACAGCAACAGAAGATAAGCACTCCCATATCAAGCTGTTCTCTGGTCCACTGGTAAGATGGGAAGCACTGTGAGGAAGAATACAGTGCTATTCCTAATTTTTTGCTGCAGAAAATAATTGGGTGCTCTGCCTCTTTTAAAGAGAAAACAAACCTGCCCAGGGTGGGGGAAGGAGCATTTTAGCAGCATGTGGAAGGATGCTGGTTTTCTTTCCCTAAAAAAGTCATAAGATCCTGAGCACCACAAAAGGACAGAAAGCCAGAGCAAATATGCTAACGCAAATTCATTCCTGCATGCTAAATAACTGCAATACCTGGGCAACTGGATGCCACTGAAGCAAAGAAATAACCTGGATAGGCCATTGGAAAGTGAAACTGTAGGAAGGAGATGAGGGGAGGAAGGCACAGATTTTCCCCCACTTAACTGACATTTGTGTTACCTTTAGCCAGGCAGCTCCTGGAGTGTGCCTGGCAGGCTGTAAATGCAAATGTCAACAAGCATGTAGGCTGTCAGTCCCAAAAAAACTGCTTGCTGGCTACTTGCCCACAGGTTACACTGTTGTGAATTACTTGTCTGGTCAAAATAGAAGTTCTCTGACAATCCACTGTACCTGCTCTCTCATTGTTATTGTTGCCAGAGGGACTGAAGAAGGGCAGGGGGGCCTGAAAGTGCCCTCAAGGAAGGGCTGAAATGGGTGGGAAGCCAGGATGTAGGATCACGATTGATCTGTGCTAATAGTGCATGATCCTACACCAGGATGCTCCTGAAAGAGGAGAATCCCTCTTCTCCTCCCTACGTTCGCTGCTCTCACATTGCACCAGTTCTGGTACTCTCCAAACCCTTCTGGGAGCTGATTTAATTACTACTGCAGAAATACAGATTCAGCATCCTTTTTTATAGCCTAGATACACTAGCTCACCCAGGGGCGTGACAGGCTCCAGAACCTGTGGGGCAGCAATGCTGGGAACCCAAGAAGCAATGGCAGGAGCAAGACCTCTCATTCTCAGTGGCAGCAAGCTTTTATACTTGCTCAACAGACCTGCACCAGATACGGTTTTGGAGAGAAATGGATAAAAACAAGCTTCTATCAAACAAAAGACTTTTAATGGAGATACATGATAGTGCAATTATTTGTGACACCAAGTGGGCGAGGGATACAAACTTCAAAGTATTTGATTTGTCTCCACTGCTAATTATTCCAATCATTCCAGAACTGGCTGTGTTTTCCCTCTTTTTCTATGCTGTAAGGACAGAAAGGATCAAACCTGATTTTGCTACTAAACATCATACGATATTCTAAAACTATGACATTAAGGCTAAATAATCAAGCAGACATTGTAAATGGAAGGAGTTGAGCCAAAGAAATTAGTAGATGTTGATGCTTCACTCAGAACTCTCATGCCAAAAAATAGATGCTAGTCTTGCCAGAGTGAATTGAGCATTTTAGAGATCAGCTCTTCACATCTGCTCTACCTACCTAGTGAAAGTTACCAGGCAGCAATAGAGTAACAACCTCCCCCTGCCCCAGATTTGTCAAATGTATGCCATTGAATTCAGTGGGGCAAGTCCATCTCCCACACTGCTGTCTATAACCACATATATTTTGCACATGCAGGTGTCAGCATCAGAAAGGCACAGCGAGCGCAGCAAGTTACTTACAGTTTGAGCCCATTGCAGGAGAGGGAAAAGAAGTCATAAACCAAGCACACACCAAACACAGTGACTCCAGTTTCTTTCACCAGCATTGCACATGTCCCAAGGAATAAACTAAGCAGCAAAAAGAATGGGGAGGCAGTGGGAGGGAAATGTTCCCCAACATAAAGCTGATCCACACTCCTGAAAAATAGATTTGACAGAAACATTTTAACTTTCCTGTTATTTTCATGTTTACTATATTTACACAAATACTGAAACACTTTCCCTTAATTTCTTAAGATGCTGGTAAACAGTGACACAAACAATCTACACTGTTCACTGATAAATAAGGAAGGGTGTAGACACAGGACAGGAAGGGAAAACACAAATACTGAGAAGGGCACCAAGAATTTGAGCAGAGGAGGGAAAAAAAGACAAGCTGGAAGAAACAGAGGAAGGCAGAGTAAGTGCAAAGAGAGAAAGGGCAGAAAAACACCTGTTTTCCATCAACTAGAACACACATGCTTAATTCTCCATATGTGATAAAATGCACTATGCAAGCAAAAATTCTTCCATCCCACCCACATCCCCCTGAGTCAAAGATGTGTCCTAATCATTAATAGACTGGGCAGCAAGCCTGCAAGACAGGGAAGAAGCATCAAAATCAAACAAGCAGATTTCTGCAGGGTCACTGCCAGTTTTGTGGCTTTGTGACCTTCTGAAGAAAACAGCACTGCAAACAGCCCAAGAGGGATATAAGCAGCTTTTCCACGTGGCCATGATGATAGTGCTATTCCTAAATGAAATAGCAATGCAAAAGGGGCAAAAAACCCATCCAAGTAAAGCTATTTCTTTATCTATACTTGTTCAGTCACAGTTTTAGGACACAGACCAGTAAATGGTGCCAAGTGTTCATCTGAAAAGGGGAAGTAATGGTCTAGATGCAATCCTTAACTCTTCAAGACCATGTATTTCAGAATCACAGCATGTATTTCAAAGGCAGCCATGTGTCCTTTCTTCACTCTACACATGGACATTTTGCCTTAGTTGAATACATTTCTTTATCATTTTTAGCTCCACAGGCCCTCCCCTAGCGTATGCTCAGCTGTAACATCAATGGAAGAGGGGACCTTAAATACTCTTTTTCTGTTTATATTGTCCTTATAAGCATCACTTATTTGGCACCATGGCTGAAAACAGGGGCCAGGGCACTTCCATGCAGTAGTGCTGGGAGAAGTTCCTCTACTAGCAACCAAAAGCTGAGAGGTTACCCCCCTTTGTCTCCTCCTCTGACTAGAGCATCTCATTTTCACAACAAATAGCAAGGATCCATACCTATTATAGGAGAGAAAAGCCAACAGAAAAAGTAGACAGGCTAGGACATCGGCTCTGCCTACTATACCTGTTACCTGAAAGGAAAAAGAGACACGCTGGTGTAAAGGCACATATATAAAAAGGCATATGCATTCAGTGAGTGTTTCAATGATCCATGCTAACTGCTACTATTTTAAGCTTTCTTTCAGTGTTACCCTCCCTCAACACAGTGAAATGTTACTTGGTTAGCCTAGGATACACTCAGTTTTGTCTACCGCATTTCTCACTTGACAAAACAAAGGAGTAAACCAATAGTTCAGTCATTCTTTAATTTCCTATTAAAATATTAATAAAGTTGCATAGAGAAATGCCAATTTTAGGGATATGTTTTAATTTTGTACAATAAGGCTCAAATGAGAAACACATCCAACTCCCCAAACTGAGATCTGTTAAAGGAAAACACTCATGAAAGAGCAACTCTTTGGAGAGGACTTATTATATAGAAGTGAGTTAATAATGAATATCTGAATGAACTTTATCACCAAAAAGCTGTACAGTGATACGTAATTTATTCTCTTTCTGAATAATCTGAGTTTATGGGAGTTTTTTTCTACACATTAATTAACCAAATCTTTTTATAAGGGAGGGGATACCAAAGAAGAATGCATAAACACATTTTTTACAAACTATTTCAATATCCCATTTCACAAAGACCTAAAAATTGCCCATACAGCAAATAAAAGCCCCTTTGAAGTCTCGTCTCTTTTGAGATTACATAATTAAGCCATATTCAGTGCTCCGGCATTTTTTTTTAACCTTTTTAAGTTTTGACCCAGACAAAAATAAATTCAAAGAGTGCCTCTTCTAAAACCTCCCTCATAATATAAAGCTGTGTTATCAAAAGGAGCCTAGCTGATTAGTTCACACGAGACCAGCACAGGGAGTAACTGTAAAGCTCATAGCTTTTTGTTATTAAGGTAATCTCTCCTCAGAAGTTCTCAGCCGCAGCAGCCATTTCCCTCGCTCATTTACAAAGGCTCGCAATGAAAGCATGTGTACCTCACTCAATCAATGGTACCTCAGCTAACGAGTGCGTTTCTTTTAAGTATGGGTAGTTGGACATAGTGTTTCATTCTCAAAGACTTATTTTATCTACAGAAGTACCACCCTGCGCTAACAGACTGCAGTTTTAGCAGGACTATGTCATTAACTGGTTCCTTATAATGAAATGGAAAATGTCCAATATGAGCTGTTGCTCTGTAAACTTACCATGACATCTATTAAGCTATCAAGTCATACTGAAGATGATACTCCTAGCTTCCAATTGAATCAATGTAAATTAATCCACGGGCCACATTGTCTCAATCTGAGCCATCTCCTCCAGTATACACACTATTATACCCTTAACTTTCTCTCCCTTAAATTGATGGCTATAGGAGATGACTGAAGGCATGCAACAACGTCCCAGCAGGACAGCACTGTCCCACTGAGGTCTTTGGTTTCAGAAGACTCAACATTTTCGTCATCTGAATGACTGCCTATTTTTTCCCAGCGTCACTGATTAGGAACATCAACAAGGATTTAGTGCCAGAGCAGAGAGTTGGCAAGTATGAATGCACTTCTTTTCTTAATGACTCCTGCAAATTATCTTAACCATAAGTATATTCTCACCTTTCCTCCTCCACAGAAAAAAATCACAAGTCCCATACTCTGCATGACTCAGAGCTTGCTTAAAAACAAACAAAAAATAAAATATACATTTATTTTTAGCTTTTGTGTCACCCATTTTTTGCGTGTCACATACTTACAGCCTCGGTGTGAATGGGATGCACAGCAAAGAACAGCGCCGTGACAAAAGCAAGTCGACAGTCCTTGAACACAGCTTTGTCACAAGTGTACATCAGCACAAGAGTCACTAGACAGTGTAAAATTACATTCACTGCGTGGAAGTAGAAGGGATTCATACCAGCCAGCAATATGTTTAACCTGCAAGGAAACAAAATGGAACCATTACTAGACTGGAGAGGTCTTGTAATAGCAGGACATGTTTCAAACACTGTAAATCATGCTTTCTTTACCTAATTTGCAATCTTTTAAGTGCTGTTAAACTCATTAGTGCAAATAGCTCTGAACTTCTGGTTTATCTGATTAAAGAGAAACCACTTCCCCAGTTTTTAAAATATGCGGTTTCATTTGGCAACCTCCTTGGCACCACAATGGGAGAGGTTTGTGCCCTCTCACTGCAGTTTATTGCAGTAAGACAACACCTGTGCTTCCCTAGCAGCAAACAATACCAGCCAACATCAGAAATACAGCACTTTCCTATTTCCCGCTTGGCACCTTCTGGGGTTGTCAGAGCCACGTGACAGCTTTACAACATGGATAGTTATTTTCTACAGCGGAATAGATGCTTTTCCTTGGGAACAGCCAAGACAAGGACTTGGTAAGGCTCTGGGGCATCTGCTTGGCATTCCAGGTGCATTTATTCCCATTTAGCTGTCAAAACATTTTCATATACTGAAGGTTAAACATTTATCTAAATGCTTTACTGACATCAAGACTACACGACCAAGCTGGTCTTATCACTTTGATAAGGACACTGATGGTAAAGATAAGTTAGTAAACATCACCCTTGATTCAGTGAGACAATTGGGGTTCATCATTTGTATTGATTGTGGGAAAAAAGGAAAACATAACAAGCTGTTACAACATTTGTTTGACAGTGTGTATTAGCACATTTTTCTGGTCAGTGTTTTTTACGGCCAGCTTGCTTAACAGCTGCTGACAGGCTTTGCCTTACATGCAGCTGAAGATAATTCTCTTTACAATTAACTGCATCTGTACATTTGGACAAATATATATATATACTCACACATATATACACACATTCACATCGTGTCTCTATCTATGGAACATTCCATAAATGAACATGGAATTCAGAAGCACTAATGTAAATGGACATTAAAAAACACAACAAGACAGCCAGTGAAAAGAAGACTCAGTGTAAATATTTTGTGTGTTGCTGTAAACATGCTAAAGGGTCAGTAATCCTTCCTGTTGTTACAAACAGACTCCAGGTCTCCCATGACATACATGACGCATCAGCAAAGCCACTGAGCTGTTGCTACCGTGCAAACACCTTAGTTTTTTTTGTAAGACAGAGGAGGTGTGGTATGTCTGTGAGGGCCAGACAACATATGCTTTTTATAAATACTCTCTACATTCCTTAGTCATAAGCAACAGAGTCTTATCTGTCTTGGGCTGCATTTTCCAGGCCAATCTAACTTTACCAGACCAAGAGTCTTACTTGTGCATTCCTACTCTGCTCCCACTGGAGTGTTCGTGGAGGCAATAGCTGAATTCCAGAGAGCTTGGCAAAAGTGAGATTTTAGCATGACGTGACCTTTCCCTTTGAAGCATGGGTTGATGCAGCTACATTTTGACAAGACATCAGTCTGTGTGATTCAAGAATACATGAAGAGTTAGGACTTTTTCTATTTTTTTCCTCCTTTTCTCCTGCAAGCCACTTCAGGGCAGCAGCATACATCACTTCCCCTCATTTCTACCAGCACAGAATGACAAACCACAGCAAATGGCAGTAACAGACATCCAGCTGGAGTTTCAGCTGTAAATATGCTGCAGCAGTGGGAACCCCTAGGCCTTAATCTTGTTTTCAGCACGCTGCGGGAGCAAGGGACAGCACAGGGCCACCCTGCCTCAAAGAAGATAAAGTTCCCACTCAGAGGCCCCTGCAGATGTGTGCAATGGAAGGGACCACCTGCAGGACCCAATCTTCACAAAAATGAACAATTTCTGGCTGTAAATCAGCTAAGTAAAGTGCAGTTGCCACTCTAATGCCAAAGCGTGCTCTAGCAACCTCATTTCTGCAGAAACCAGATGTGGGCAGATGAGGACAGTGAAGACAAGAAATGCTCAGGCTACCACATCATATGAGCCCATGCATCAAAACATGAGAGATTCTCATTTATCAAAACACTGGCACAGGTTGCCCAGAGAGGTGGTGGATGCACCATCACTGGAGACATCCAAGGCCAGGCTGGCTGTGGCTCTGAGCAGCCTGATTGAAGATATCCCTGTTTATTGCAGTGGGGTTGAGCTAGATAACTTCTGAAGGTCCCTTCCAGCACCAACTATTACATGATTCTATTTATTTGGCCAGGTTGCAAGGACCAATCACTAAACCCACAACATCCGACAGTACTCTGGAAAAATCTATTAGTCTCCATGGATCATGTCTGATCCCTTCCCATCCTGCAAAACAGGTGTAGTGGCAAGAGAGGCAGAACCTCATGGGAGAGATCTTCTGAGAGGGAGATCTTCCTGCCCCCAGGATAGCTGACCATATCCCAAAGTCAGGCCATGCTCTTCATGCCCCTTTTTTTGCGCAAGCATCAAGTCAACAAGGCTTATAAGCTGCGAGTTACCCGAAATAAATAATTGAAAACAGCTATGTAAAAGCAGCCTCAGAGCTTGGCTATTCCCCTGTGTATTCTTAAAACAATAACGGAGGAAAAAAGCAGAACAAAACACAAATATAATACCATAGTATTCAGCCTTCCATTAAACACCAAAATCTGACTGCAAGCATCCCTCAGCGTATGTTTTAAACACCATCTTTGGTGGTCCATGAATACTAAACGTGAATGTGTGCAGGTGCTATATTTACACCAGAGTTTTTTGCTGCTAAGTCTCTTTGTCATAAGGAATTAGGCCACACAGCAATGAAGGAAACATTCATTTGTCCTGAAACAATCCCAGCAGAATGATTCTGAAACGTTAGCAGTGCTTGAATTTATTGCGCGTCAAACGGGAGAGCAAATCTGGGGCTCCAAATAGATCTAATCCAAGTCACGAGAATTTTGCAAAGCTCCCCAGCACACTCACACACTCATGGGGAAGAAAGAGGCAGCCTACTATGGGAAGCCAAATTTGCTCCATTGTGGAGCAACTATGAAGAAACTTGTGGACAAGGGAGCAAGAGGAGGTAAGTAAATCAAAAATGACTTCTCCCTTCTTGAAACTTTAATACTCTTACAGAGATTCAGGCTTGTCTTTGTTTACTGCCAGCAGCATTATCGTGGAGTCATGTAGTAATTATACACGGTATATGGCTCAGCAAACAAAGGAAGTAAAACAGAGATACAAATCTTAAAATCAAGAAAGAAGTGGTGTTTATCCAACATAATGTTGATAAACAGAAGCTCTGGCAGGAAACAACCGTACTCCATTGAAGGGGACGAGTTGTCTGCATATTTCCATATCAAAACAGGCCCACAACTGGGGAAAATACTTCATTTTTTAAGTCGTAAGCCCCAAAGAAACCAAACATTAACATCATTTCTAATTTGCAGGATTGTGTGGGGTGGAAGACCTTAGCTACTTCTCCATGAAGATCGTAACATCTGTCTGAGCTAAAGCACAACTTGTAAGATACATGGTACAGCCTTGATAGACCACACAGATAGGACAACAGATGGTTTGGGCTGGGCAGGTTTCTTGGACTAACTGCTAATCAAACCAGAGAGGTGCTTGCAGAGAGTATAGATTTGGGGCTGAATGAAGCAAGTAACCATGGTCCTAGGAATGGAGACACTTGAAACACCACCATCCCAGATAAAAAGGTTTTTCCTCGGGAGAGCCACCTGCAAGACACTTGGAGAGGAAGAGTTTTACATTGCTTTGACACCTCTGCTGGAAGAGTCCCTGAGGCAAAAGAGTGGGCTAAGCCTCCTGAGAAGTGATGAATGCCAGTTCCAAGTCCAAAGGCCCTCAAAAGGCCATGTGGAAAAGCAGGGGAAAGAGTACATATACTGAAGAGCACTCTCCCAATACCAGATGACAGGTATCTTCTAATAGCGCTGATCAGCATCACCCAAGCTACCATCAAAACAGAAGTTCATTAAAGAAATCCCAGCATTGTTTAGGTGTCCCATTAGGCCAGAGAAGGCTACACTGAAACCTGTATTCAAGCAATTCTAGTCCCAACACCAGTCTTCATGTCCAAGTGTTGCAGCATGTGCAGTTCAGCGTGTAACACACAAGGCAGAGCACTGCCAAAGCTACATGCCCAAGCAGGTGGTATACAAAAATAAGAGGCATATGCCTAACACAGAAATCCCTTGATTTGTTAAGGCTAATGGATGTTTTCCAGGAACAGCGTTGTAGTTTTCCTTGCCACCTACAGCAGCTTTTCCATCCCTCCACCATCCACTCTAAGAAAAGGAATTACATAGCTCTGCTCTCAGACTTCCACAGGCACCCGCTGTGAAAGGTCCATAGAGTAGAGCTTGTAAAAGAGCTCTCCAGAATAAAGCAAATCACTCTTGCTCTTAAAAGTATAAGCAACACCTATCAGCATTCCTAGTTAACCACTTACCCCCCCTCACTGCCACCTTGGTTGAGGAGTGACGTGTAGAGCCCAGACCATGCACTGCACCACGCTACCCTCAAGCCACAGGAACTTAGCTGTCCTCTATATAAATTATCAGGCAGGGGCACCCCTTCCTGGGTAAGCAATTCTCTGTACAGAGAGCCTGGAAATCAAGTGGGATTCAGTGACTTCATCCTCACATAACCAGAACTATAGGGGCCTATGCTACATGATTACAGGCTCACGGACAAATCCCATACATATCTAGTTACCATATATAATCACCAGCACCTCTGGGCTCTAATTTAGTGCTTTTCAACCACTGGCACACACAAAGACTCATTCAACCTTTTTTAAGGCCTCGTATGATTTAATTATATTGTAAACCATAATTGGAGAGTTTCTCTTTTTATAGACTTTGTTATTATCCCTGGGCAGCTCTTGTTTAGTTTAATCTGTTTTATTATTTTCAAAAGACTAACAAAACCCACACCATGTTATGAAACAGAAATGCACAGGATAATAATGGTAATTTGTTATAGCGACTAACACTTAATGGAAAGTCTCGGAGCATCCCACACCTCATAAAACCCCCACAGATTTTATAGAGGTAGGCTCACATGCAGATTTATATAAATTAATCTAACATATGAGGATGGATTAAGTTTCCTGCAATCTTCCCTTCCATTTTGGAAGTGCCTGATATATATGGCAAACTTTATGCAAATTAATGCCCAATTTCAGTTTGTGGTGGAATCTCCTTATAAACTCCACATATAAAGTCCACAGATGCATCTACTTTGTGCCAGGAAAAGGAGCATCTGCACTCCAGAAATGGTGCAGCTGCATCAGTGGCAATAATGGTTAAAGCTATGTGGAAACAGCTCAAAGATTAATGAAAAACCTGTAGCAGTAAAAAGAAAACAAGCCCCCTTTGCAGCATTATTTGTGCAATGGCCAGCACAAGCACAGCAGTTTCCATCACAGCGCAACAACACTTTGTACTGATTTGTGCTGATAGTATTTTCATAGTTCAGTACAATGCCCCACAATTATATGGACAATAAGGCTTAAATAGTTTCTTACTTGATTTGTTATAACGGGGATGGGTGAGAAGACAGAGGCCACATCAATTCCCAAGCTATCGTAATTCCCTTAGAGCACAACAGTCATCATTTACAAGAGCACTAGTTAAGCGCTGGCATTCAAAGCAGGTTATTGCTTTCAGTAGGGCAAGGAAAAGAAAATAGAAATCACAATTAGACTGGGAAGTAGCAGCATCTTGGACGCAGCAAACTTGCCAAGGCAGAAATTTCTAATGGAACTCTGGAAAGTATGGCTTGATGATCATTGCTGAGCTAAGAATACTGAAGGCATCATTCACATGGCTTTAGATGCATCTCCACAAACAGCCTTGAAGAATTAAAAGCCAGTCAGATGATGGCAATTGACAAATTGACAAAGCAGGTGTCAATTTACCTAGATATTGGACAAAAAAAAAGAATTTGTCTTCAAAATTATCCTTGAGTAGCATCTTAGCAAGAGCAACGTAGTGAAGAAAGCAAACATCTCATGAAACACTTCAGCAGCCATCAAGCAGTCCTCTTCCGATGAGATGCAATGAAGAGCCAAGCTGCAGTCACTCATCAAGAAGACAAAACAAAGCAGAAACCTAGTCTTATTAGGCATAACAAAGACAATATTTTCAAACTGGGTACAAGAATTTCCCACCACATTTGAAATAACTGGCAATCTTTCAGCTCAAGCTGCCGACCATGAAGGAAGTGCCACTTTTGTTTATACAGAAGCAAAGAAGAAAAAAAGCCACAATATAGAGAGTGAAAAGAGAATAGCGCTTTCTTTTATTTTCTTTAAATCTGAGGGACGATAAATGAGAAAGCCCAGGAAAGCAGTCAGAAAGAGAGCAAGTAAATGCAGAAAAACGCCTTTAGCTAACCACCAGCAGCCAGGGTACTTTATTTTCATGGATTCTAAAGAGTATTGACAGGGATGCTCCTGTGGGGAAGAAGGTTGGTCAAAAGCTCTTCTTAGGTAAAAGATGACAAAAGAAAATTAAGGGTGACATTAGTACAGAAAGAGTAGGATGCTGAATAAGAGAAAATCCCCAGAACCTGGTAGGTGTTAAATAGAGGCAAAACACCACTGAGGCAAGCAGCAAACACAGGCATGACTGGATTCACCTCTGCCACACCTTTCAGCAGAATCTGCCCAGACATTTTAGTGAATACTTCTATAATAAAATGCTTTTAATTCAAGAGACAGATAAATTTTACTGAATATTAGGGACTGAGAAAGTGTTGTGACTAGGCAGAAGTCCTACATGTTTTGTACAGACCTCGGCTCCTGGGCAGATCCTCCCCTCTGCGCCTGGCTGCAAGGTCTGTGTCTCCCCTCCCCAGGCAGGGAGCATCCCCCAGTCCTCCCCAGGAATCATTCCTCTCTTCCTTCCAGGGAGTGCAACCAACCCTGCTGGCCTCCCTAGAGAGAAACTCGGGCCAAACTGACAACCAAAAACATCAGACACAAAGATTACATTCAAGGGGGAAAGAAACTCAGTTCACCTAGGACTGGGAAAAAACAAGCTTTGAGGCACATGTGCTCCCTCTCAGATGGGAAATGGCAGAAAGACCCTCTTGTTCTGGGTCAGAAGAAAAGCTTATATGCCCATGAATGTGTCCATACATTCCAACTATAACAAAACTAGTCTGAAAAAAAGCAACTGCCTCTCTTCACAAACTCACCTTCACCCAGCATGGCTACACCAGTACTACATCAATTTCATGGCAGGTATCACAGTATCAGTATGGAGAGTGATTGCTATAGCTAGAAATATTAGACTAAGCTGTACAGGAGAAATACTGACACAGTCTTAAATGTTGTGATATTGCCCTATTATAGACGTAGGGCAAAGAAAATACTTGTGCACTGTGTATTTAACCTGACACATTATAGCTCCACTAAATTACCCTGTGGTGTCAAACTGTAATATAACATTAAATCAAGAACAAATAAAATCTAAGGTGTTCTTATCTTCCCTGGCTTGTTTTGGTTTTCTTAAGCTCCCTGTCCTTGAAACTCATGCCATTGACACAGCTGAAAAAACAGAAGGATCAGCTGTAAGCAGCTACATCAGAAGGTTGGCAGTGAATTATTGAATTAATTCTCTCTTTGGTTATGTATTTACACCTAATCCAAGTTCACAGTCATTGAAGGCTTTGATTCAAAGCCCCTGGTAGTCTTACGTTAGGCCCTTGGTGCCCACACAGAATACTGAATGGCTACTGAAGGGTCCCATTTACTTCCTAGGCAGGTATGTAGCCAAGCCATCACTGGCCAGCAGCCTCAGTGGGCAGGCCTGGAAGGTCAACAGCTCTGCAGTCAGCAGCTGAGCACAGCCTGGGCTTTCTGATTTATGTTTTCCCCATCTTTTCCAGCCACAGTACCAGTAGAATGGCTCTGTGCATGCACAAACTCTGTGTCTATGTCTTCTCTGGTGGAGAGTAGCATTCCCCTTTACAGCTTGTCTCCCCCAGCTCCTCTCCTTCTGGGCCACCAGAAACACCCAGCAGCAGCTGAGATGGGCACTCTTACACCCTTACCAGTGAGCCAAGCACATTCCCAGTGAACAGTCACTTCCACCTATTTGAAGGAAGACCACTTACCTGCTGTGCTTCCCTCCTTCCTTCAAGAGGATGTGCTTCATCCTCATGAGCCTGTCACCACCAGTCTTTTGTCCCTGGTGAGCTGTTACTTGAGGCACCACCCTTACCAGCATCCACCATGGCAGTGCCCTCCATCCCCTGCCAAAGAGGCTGAGCAGGCAGAGCCTTCCCTCCTCAACCACCTGCAAAACCATGAGACTGATCTCTGATTAACAGTCTTTAAATCTTGGCACTAGGGCTCTTCAAAAGGCTTCATTCTCATCGTTTTCTACCACTGCATACCTTCAGGCTAAGTCTGCTGTGTTGCTGACTATACCAAACTTCCATCACCTGTTTGCTTCTGGGCTGAAAATCTATCTAAATGGGGATTTGGCAGACAAGAGAAAGAGGGAGGGAGACAGCACTGAGGATTGCACCTTCTGCTTCAACAGTTGAGAAACAGTTTTGTGAAACCACTGGAACCAAGGAATAACTTAAGTGCTACTGAGGGAATAAATGATTCACTGAACTTCTGTTAGTGGAGACAAGGTGTAAGACAGAAAGCACCCAGTTTAAATATAAAATCCTGGGTGCATTACAGAACTGGCAGTTCTTTTTTTTCTTTCTTTCTTTTTTTCCACCCTTCTTCTTAACATTTTACAGGGAAGACGCCACGAAATAGTGTATATCCTGAGTCCAAAAAGCCACCTTCTTTAGAAAGAAGCATATTAAATCACTTCTTAGAGAAGAAAATAGCTGCAGGTAAACATTCCCTGAGTGACAGCAACTGGAGAAGAGAGTTAAGCAAGTTTTTCATAAGGACCAAGCAAAACCATCGCCTGCCATCTCAGGTCCTGTGCATATGAGGAATTGCACTAGACTTGTCATCTGACGGCTGCCAACTTAAAATAGGAATGTTTCTGAACCAAGTAGTTTTAACACTCCTTTACTCCACTGAAGTCAAGAAAAAAGGTGAGAGAAGTTCAGAGCCACAAAGCAAACATTATTTAATTCAACAGGCCATGTGCAGGCTTTTTTTCCCCCCTTCTGATGTTAACTCACACAAAACAATGCAGCGGTTCTGAGAATACTTTAAGTTTGCTCAATGGTTCCAGGAACCCGAGCCGCTCTTATTTTCTCTGATCATTCATACTGACAGACCTGGTGTGAATAATATCAAATACTTGAGCTCTTTACACTGTTTGGCTCCAGAGTGTTAGTTGCTGGAATGAGGACTGTCAGTTAAGATTCCCAATTTGCCAGAGACACTGAACTGTTGTTACAGAATTTCAGTAATGTCTGCTTAAGATTTTTCTGACAAACAGGTGATAAATTTCTTTAATTGAGTTCATTTCAGAAACACACGGGATATACGCAGGATATGTTCAGACTTATGAAAAGTCCACTGGGCAACATGAGTCCTTCCTCTTACTTTCACAGTCATGAAGGCCAGAAAATACACTATGACAAAGTTTTCTGAGACTGATGGATCTGTAGATGAAAATCTCAGCCCACCCTTCACATCTGTTCTGTACATACAGTTTGGAGATCTCCCAGATTTTTAATCTTAGCACAGCAAGACCCAAAACAAGCCTTTCCAGATGAAAGTTTCATACAAGAGATTCAGAAGCAGTGGGCAGGTACGAAGAATCATGCTATCATTAAAATGCCTTGGATTTGACCAAATTAGCACAAAAAAAAAAGGCAAACCCCAACAAGTAAATAATAAAAAATAAAGAGACCAGAATACATCACCACAACCACCACCACCACCGCCTCCACCCTCCGCTTCCATTCCTCAGCATAATCCTGTTTTCTCAAGTATCCTAAGTGAATACTTGATAATTAAACCTGTTAAATCCTAACAGAAGTATTAACAAACAATATAAATTTCCATTCTGTTAAAAGTCAATTTCTGTAGAGCACTTTACAAGCATCAGGGTAAATCCTTTTTCCTTCTGCAGGAGGACAGAGCGCATCCAGCAACATCCTGCTGGGGAAGGCAGGGGTGGATGGCTCTGGCAGGCAGAGGACGGCTCAACCACAGGCTCCGAGTTGCATGGCAAAAGCCCCCTGCAGTCCCTTTGGAAGCACTGGGTTTGGAGGATCAGTTCCACCCAGATCTCAATATCTTCCTCTGACACCCTACTGATAGAAATGAAATGGGAAGAATGTGGAAACTGGAGGGCTGGAAGGATATTTGGGATGCGGTGGAAATAATCTTCTGCAGCCAGGGAAGATAAACAATTCCTTCCCTATTCCAAATGCAATGCCAATCCATGAACAAATGATTCTGCCTTCGACCCTATGTCTTAGTTTATGGTTATTATAAGCACTTGAGGATTTACTCTTACTCTCAAAATTAGTTTCACTAATTTCTGAAAAGGACTAGATGGAGGCAGCACTTTATATACACACCCTTTTGAAAAACAAAAGCAAAGCCGGTTCAGAGTCAAGACATGTAAATGAGAAAAAGCATTTAGTTTCTGTTCCATTATTAAAGCCTAAGATTCTTTCGCTAATTAGCATAATGTAACTTCAATCCTGCAACCCAATCTAGGAGGCCAAGTCCAGCACCAATACTGCACACATCATGGTCAGTGGTGATACGTGCAGGCTCACCGACCTCTGAAATTATATCCCCTGCCCCTCAATTCACCGCTGGATTAGTCGGACAGCTCCCCCAGCTGCAACAGTTTGGCTGGACACCCGATGGAGAAGGCACTCTGCGTCCACAAAGCCAGCTCTGCCCGTGGCTGCCTACATCTCCCTTGCTCTCCACAGAAACCTGCCGAGAGCTCCTTTGAGACGCAGGTACAAAACGTGCCCTTAACAAGCGAGTTTACAAGGGTCTGCGCAGTTCAGTCTTGCTTTACTGTGGATATGTCATCCTGCGCCCACCCAGCCCTGCTTCCCTGATAGCCGATACTGATGGCTCTTGGCTCTGAGCCCACCCTTACAACTGAAGGGTGGCAAACGCTCCGTGGGAGTGCTGAAGGGATGCTGCATTCCCCGGAACTGCTCTTGCCTCACACAAACACGCAATTTTCACATAGTTCATTAAATGCTATCTATGAATCAGGTATTTTAATGAACAGTTACTCAATTAGCAGAGTCAACCAGGTTCCGGTAACACCTCCTCACGGCATACTTACTATATAGTCTATATAGTTAGCTGCTTATGCCTGCCATAGGTTTGCAATGAGCATCTACCCATCACCTACAAACAAGACCCAGTGCTAAACATTGCCCTAGCTCTTCAGCACAGCTCCCTGCAAACACACGGACTGCTTTTAAATCCTAAAACATGGTAAATATTCACTATCATTTGTTTGGTCAGAATAAACAAGAAGAGAACAAGCTAAAGGAAAGCACGGCAAACTGTATTAACTGTAACTAAGCTGGTCTGCTACAAATTATCCTCCTCGGGGAAAGAGAGATGTCTGAGTTTTCCTACTAGGATAAGCAATGGTAACTGTCAGTTACTTTGCCGCTACTCAACTTCTCTTTATCCCTGTGAAAGCACAGCCCCTCCTCATCAGCTCTGCCTGGCACACAGGGAACATCTGCAGCAGACGACGTTGGCGGGGAATTCCGTGGCTGCCAGGAGAGGCTTTGCTGCTCCAGCCCCGACGCGATACATGGAGCAGACCCCTTCGCTTAGCGTCAAAAAGAAAGGTACAGATGCTTGTGGGTTTGCTTCAAAACAGCACCGGCGAAGTTTCTGGCATGAGCATTCAATTGCAGAGAAAAAAGTACCGGAGATACAGCAGAGGAGGAACTCACGGGGAATTCAGTCTGAACACCCTTTCCAGGAAATAAAGAGCTTTCCGAAATTTCCCTTTTACCCCTCGCAGCCTGGGGAAGAGTCACCACCTGTTCCCAAACTGGAAAAGGGGAACTTGCCGGGACAGCGCCAGGCTCCGCCGGAGCGTCTCCTTATCATTCCCTTTCTCCAGTTAACTTCCACCGGGTCGGGCCGTGACCCCTTTCCCCCCGGGGCACCCCCTGTCCCGTACAGCTCCGGGCAGAAATGCTGAATCACGAAGCCGAGGACGCGGGACCAGAGGCGACGGTGCTGGAAAGGGGATGGGGATGGGGGGGTGTTCCGCTTTACCCCAACCCTGTAGCGGCCGCTCTCCTCCGCCCGCTGCCCAGCTCGCCCCCAGAGAGGGGCCGGGAGCCAGAGGGAACTAGCATAGCCGCTGCGGCGCCGGCGGCGGACACTTACTTGAAGGTGAGGACGCAGAGCGGCCGGTAGGACTTGTGGCTGGTGTTCTCGGCCATCCGCTTGCCCCAGAAGTCGTTGGCGAAGGCGGCAGCCACGGGGGCGGCCGCCCGCACGTCGGGGTTGTTCACGATGGCCCAGACATCGTCGTGCACGAACTCTCCCCGCAGGGAGTTGCCGTAGCAGAGGGCGCACAGCCCCGCCAGCACCGCCGCCGCCGCCGCCGCCGCCCCGCCGTGCCGCCCGCCCGCCGACGGGGGCGAGTAG
>JASSUY010037156.1:52958-80660 GCA_032466535.1 Forpus xanthops
CCTCCCCGCGCCATCCCTCCTCCTCCTCCTCCTCTTCCTCCTCCTCCCCCTCACCCCCCCCTCCCGCACGCATGCTCCTTGCCGCGCTGTCACCCCGCTGCCGCCGCCACCTCATCCCGTCGGCGGGGTGGGCTCTGCCCGGGGTGGCCCCGCACACCGCGGAGGGAGACACGCGAGGCACGGCAGCACCCACTCGAGGCCGCGCTCCCCGCGGGCGGCATGTGCTGCGGGGCAGGGAGCAGAGCCCCCGTGCAGCGGATCGCCCCTGTCACTCTCGGGAGGAAGATGCAGGGCTGCTCTGGTGCCACTGCCTCCTCCATGCCCCCGCGGGAGTCTCCATCCACAGACAGCCGCGCCAGGAATAGCTTCCCCGTGGGCCATGCTTACCTGGGCAGTGGAAACGTCCCAGCCGGCTGCACGGCGTCTGAACTGCTCCTTAGCAGCCACACTGCTCCACTGCATCCACAGTGCTCCTCACTACTCGCACTGCTTTCCCCACACCATCCAGGCTGCAGCATCATCTGTGCCAAGCAGTCCCCCACTGCGTCCTGCTGGGGGGGGAGGAAGTCTTTTGGTGCTATGGACTTGTTTTCTCTGCTTTGGTCCACTAACTGTCCCTTTTCCAAAATCACCTGAGAGCTGCCTTCTCCAAAGGATTATTCTGATAGCTGCAGTTTGTCCATCCCCTCCCATACACGACCTTTCTTACATTAGTGACAACTCCCAGTAAGTTTTGCTTAAGGCGAGGCTATGTTTGGATCATCTATTCAGCCGTGAATAAAAGTTACGTGCCCATGGCTTTTTCAAAAATCAGAAAACCAAAGGCTCTATTAATGTTTTCTTGCCATTTAAATAAAACTTCCTGCTTATGACCAAAGCAATAACACCGCTTAGCAAAGAAGCTTAGATTCAATTAGGTGAATGAACATACTGGACATACTTTGAATTTGTTCTTGAACAAAGATACGCTGAGCATGGTTCACCACCCTCCTGTGCAGTTCCAAGCTGCTGCCTCTGCTTGTGCATGTGAGCGTGCCTGCCTGAGTGTGGGAAAAAGAGGGGAGCAGAAGCCATGAAGAGTTCATGCAGACTGTCCGGGGTGAGCCCTCTCCAGGAATGCATTTTCCCAGCATATTTGGCACTTGGACTGATCTGGTATTTTCCAAGAGCTACAGAACTGGCTTTTCAGATGCACTTTGGTCATAGCTAAAAATAACATTCAACTCCAACTAGTACAGCATGTTTATATCCGGGACAGAAGGAAACTCCACCAGCAGCAGGGTCATCAACTCTAACTTTCCCTTAAGTGGCTGATGACATTTTGACAGTTGGCTGCCTGTAAGCTTTCCCCAGCACGGGAGACTGTGGTGGTGTGTTGGTATTTATTTTCACCAGGGTTTCAAAGTTTGGGCATGTAAAGCTAGAGTCCAACATCTGTGCATGTGCACAGAACAGCAGCCTGGTACACAGAGGCATTGAAGTATTGAAGCCCTGCAGTCCTGGAAACAAAGTCGTTATTGCAGACATGCGTAAAAGGTGGAATTGTGACTTTTTGTTGATATAAATTAAAACGGTGTCAGTTAGTGGGAGGAGGGATGAGCAGAAGGATGGACTCTAATGTTGAGGAAACCAAAACCAGCATGTGTAAGGTTTAAAGGTTGAAATTGCCTTGCAGGTATTGTTTGACATCCTACATTACTCCATCAAACAAAATCTGCAATACCCTGTAGTTCTGAAATGGGCATCTGAGGCAGATGTACCACACAGAGGTGAGCTAGGCAGCCAAAACAGGTTTTCAGCAGTGCTGCTGAGGTGAGCACAGTGAAACCAATGCACCCAGCAGCCCAGGTACATGATGCCCATACCACAGGCCCACCTGCTGTAGACCATGGTCCTCACAAGCCTTTCTCACTGACGTCTTTCAGCCTTCCATCCTTCTCCTTCATCACAGGTTGGGAGCAGCCTGCTGATAGTCCATTCCTCCCATGAAAAAGGGTCCATGGCTGCCATAAGGCAACCCAACACTGGGGCAGGGGACATGTCTCCATACATTATCTAGAACTCTGGATACGTTGTCATGTATCCTGCTGTGGCACAAGTCTCGCTGTCCATCCCTTTGAGCTTAACTAGCTCACCACATAAAGCTGACAAAAAATGCAGAGTTATAAAATGGCTAATGATGAAGAGGTGATAAAAATCATTTTCTCATTAAGGGATTTCCTGTCAATATCTTATGACAGTAATGCACGCAGCCATATCACATAGGACAACAGACACCCTCTATGGAAGAAATAATGTTGCTTCCTATACAGATCTACAATTTCCTGTTTGCTTTCATAACCCACCCTTCTTGATATCACCAAAAAGCCTGGAAAGAGATGGCAGTGCTGACCTATTCAGAACTCCTTCTGCCCTCATTCTTGGGAGGGCAAAAACACTGGTCATTTGTTTTCATCTGGTACAGAAACCTAGAATTTGCAAGGAAGAAAAACCCTATTTATTTTTTATTCTATTTTCTTATGCATTTATTGAAATGTTATGCGCAAACACTGATTCGTCAAGTTTGTCTTAGAAGAAGAAAATCTATTCTCCTCCAGGATAGACCAGATCTTTCCTTTCTTCCCTCAAGCAAAATTCTGAAAGAGATGAGGCAATGCTCCAGTGAGCCATGGAGGAAAACTTCCCCTTCTTTGCACCAAGACCTGCTGAAATACAAGCACATAGTCTTCTCTTTTTCACTCACAATGGGAAACATTACCTCATCATGCAGCAATCACCACCATGGACTAAATTCAAGATGTTGTTTACTGCTAAAAGTCCTGACCAGCTATAAAGAAACTAAGAGAAAAAAAGTCATAATTCAGAGAGTGGGAGAACACACACTGAACACCGCTGTGTATTGGGTCCTAGGTCTGTACATATATATACAGGCATATGCACAGAGGAAGAGGAAAGAGACAGGAAAAAATAAGAATTCAGTGATGGGATGGTTTGCTCCAAAGCTGCTTTGCCACTTCCAAAGATATCTGGTCTAATAAGAAGTATTTCCTCCTCCTGCAAAACTTGATTCCTTTTCTACCTAAAGTAGCCATGTCATCACTTCTGAAATGTAAAATCAAATTGCTTCTCTGAAAGCCTAGCTGAGTTCTAGAATCATGTGTAGTTGAAGCAGTCCAGCTATTTGACTGCCTACTTGTATTTGAATCACAAGTTTCACGAGAGCTATACAAAAAGATTAACAAATGCCTGTTAGAAATGGAGATCTTGAAACTAATTCTGTGCGACACTCAGAAAAAAAACCTTGCTCTGCTAATTGAGCAGAGCTCGTTACTTCTGAAGTAGGAAAGTTTAGCCTCAGCTTGGAGTAAAACATACGGCAGGGTATGGAAGGCAGTAGACACGTTTGAACTGTTACACTTCAAAGGGCTGAGCACTGATTGATCTGTTATTATCTGAAGATGGCAACCGCTCAAAGGCAGAAAGAAACTGCAAAAGTTTTGTGTTTCAAGCTTAAACGTGGGGTTCTGAAGAGTTTAGCTTTGCACTGACTGATTAAAGTATAAGAATGCAGTAAATACAATTTAAAAGTTAAATTACCATATGGTCATAGCTAGAGGAAAATTTCAAAAGTAGCACATGTAAATAGTTTCTTGCTGTCTGAACAAATAATTCTACAGTTAAACTAAGTCATTTGGTAACTGGTACAATTGACTTCTGCTTGTAGTCAGTTACTGACTGGTTCTGCAATTCATTTAAGTAGCCCCAGGATGAAACTCTTGATCTGCCACGCATATAATTTTCAGCTGATAAAGATTATGTTCATATGGTTGAAAGCAAAACAAGCAACAATAACAAAAAGAGCCAACCACCAGGTTCTGGTAGCTGTTAAAGGAAATTCCCATCTTAAATGAAGGACTGTTGCAAAACCTGGAATCAAGTTTGTCATCTTTAATCCATTGTGCCGTCTGTGCTGGAAGAGCTTTGGAGAGATGGAGGGCAATCCTTGTAGTCCATTGTCCCTTCAAGTGCAGGCATCACTCTGTTTAGCCAAGTAGGAATTGAACTTTGGAGTTATCAGGAGCAGCAGTGCAGTGAAAGACTGGACTGGGCTGGAAAAATCCTAATTGTCATCCCTTTTGCTTCTTACCAAACGGCTTTCAGGTCTATGCAGGCTACAGGAAGTTTCTCTTTGGTGATTTCTTCCTGAGGCCCAGTGAAAGTTCCTGTGGTTTTGCTTTCACTTTCAACTATGGCCAAGAGTCAGAAGTGGTACAAGCAGGAGAAGAAAACTTCTTGGCCTTAGTAACATTGTCCTGTGACCTTAGGAGACAACGAAACCCAACATCCTTACGATGTTCTCTCTTTTTCAATGGGGATATAGTATTTCAAGTTCAGCGCACAACCCCCTAATAAACCTTCCTGTTGCAGTCATGGAGTATGCTAAATATTAGCCCTGAAAATTCAACCCCCTCAGTTTTTACAAAGTGATATCAAGAAGATATCATGTGGCAAGCACTGCTTGGTAGATCCACAAGGATGCACATTTCCCATCCCTGACACAGATGGCAAGTAACACAGAATCCTCCATGACCCATTTTCAGATCCATTTATTACCTGTTTCATATGCTCGTGTAAAATGGGTGATTTCAAGCTGAGAAAAAGCTTGCCATAGTTGTTACTGGATTAGAGGGAATCTCTTTTTCAGCTCATACAACAAATGCATTTTCTGCCTTCAAAGAGTCCCAGGCTAAGCCTCAGTCTATGGGCAGGATTGTACAGAGTGTTTGAACTGCGGTAATGGGTGGAACATCCACAATTTGACAGGGGAGAGGCAAATGGTACAGACTGACTTGGGTTTGGTAATTGCAGTTTAAAGGTCAGGGACAATACAAAGGCAAGACAAGTCCCAGAAATGAGAGCAACCAGACTCTTCACTGCAGAGCAGAGGCAGATGATGGCATAGGCTGCTGAAATTGCTCACTCCAGTGGACTCACTCATGAGCTGAGGAGATCGGTACTTTTCATTTTTGTGAGCACAATTTAGGTGTGAAGACCCCCGTGATGGAATGGGGAGTGGAAGAGAGAAAGCATATTTCTTTCCTTATTGAGCACGGATCTGCACTCCCCTTCCTCTAGAAGCATTGAGAAATCTTCCCAAATTCCAAGAGTTCTCAGTCCTGCCCTTGCCTGAAAAATCATTTTTATTGCAGTAGAGCAAGGGAAAAGTGCAGCCTACAGGGCCTGAGTAATAAAGAGTTATCAGTTGTAACATTCATCTATTTAACGCTGGTTAAGTACAAGACAGTTTAAGTTGATTTTTTATGTATTTCACAGAAATCAGCTAATGGGTCAGAACCACAAAAATTAAAAAGGGAAAACCCAACTCAAGATAGTCCCATTTTTGAGTGAGCAAATGAGGTACTCATAGATGCCCCAACATTGGTTTTGCTTACTGTGCATAGCCCTGGGCTATGTTTGTACTATACATGGCACATTGTTTCTGAGTATAAGCAGGTCAGAATAGGTGTGAGGCTGTTTAAAGCAGAGATCTTGCTAGACAGAAGGTGCTTTAAAAGGGTATCTTTCCTGAAAAATGGACATTAGTAGCTCAGACTTCACACACTTACTATGAAGCTTATGCAAGGGCATGTGTAAATTGTCATGGCTGCAAAGTTGGATGCTGAGCTGCTGAGGGCACTGGCGTCAAACACAGTATAAGAAACATTTGAGCACAACAATCTGGTCAATATTTAGTGTTGGCATTCATATTGCTCCTGCAGGGAGGCACTGGATTCAGAAGAAGAATCTGATTTTGGAGAGACAAAGGAGGCGTTTTCAGCTTGGATTGATCTGAATCAGTTTAATTTGACCTTTTATTCAGCCTTCAATGTTGGCCATATGTTCCTCAATGTAATTCTGTCTTGGAAGCTTACATGTCAAAATAAGAACAGAGACTAAATACCCCAAGCCTGTTCCTTATTTCAGATTCAGTTGGGTTTGTTTTCTGGGCATCTCTGAGCTGGAATTCAGTAGCAGTTACCTCCTAAAAGTAGCTGATTTATATGTAAGGTCTTCTGGCATCACCAGTTTGAATTGAATTGCAGTCACTGCAAATGGTCCGATAAAATCAGACAGTCGGATAAAAATCAGGAAATCTCTACATTTATTCTCTGATTACCGAGCAAGCTCAATTCCATCACGGTGAAGCAGAAGCCGCTGGTTATTACTTTTATTTCCTCTCATCTACTTTTTAATATTTGGGTTTAAGATGGAAAATTACAAATTAATAAATCTACACCAAGTCCAATCAAGATACTGTGTAATAATATTATTCATATCCCTATGACTAGCAACAGCTGGAATACATTTTAGCAAAAATATTAAAATCTAGATTGTAGAATAAGCCACATGGAATCACTGCAGTTTGAGGAGGGGAAAAGTTTTCATCAAAGCTACTGGGAAAGGAATATGATTTTTTTTATTATTATATTTTTTTTCTTTTATTCTTTTTTTCCAGGTGACTTCTTTGGGGTTTACTCTTTTGGGCAGCTGCAGTTTTATTTTTTAGTGTTTAACTTTATGCTGTTCCTGTTGAATAAACACTCCAGATAAAACAACACATCCGTCAGCCATTCCAGGCACTGCTTCTTCTCACTAGTCCTCTTACACCGAGGTTTATTGAAGAGCTCTGTCTATGTTAAAGCAAAGTTAAGTTCTCAAGCACAATTACAACAACCTAAACCAACGCTGGTGCTATGCTGGCTGGAAAGGTATCATGGAAGTCTGCTTTTCACCTGCAAACATGACCATGTGCTGGCTACTATTTTCCTAAGGTGTTGAGTTTTTCACAGATCAGTTAAAAATCAAAGCGATAAAACCCTGTGCTGCTTCTCAAAGGAAACAATTTGAAAGCTTGATTGAGAAGGACAATATCAGGATGAAGTGGGATGGAAAAGGAGGCATGGGGATGACTGGAGTAGCTTTTCAGTGCTCCCTTTTCCCTTGCCATTGTTTCCACTGACCACACATCTATCCTACTGGTAGTAGAATAAATTGAACCTTCCCCAGTGATCTTTGCTCTTCAGCATTCATATGAGTCTGTTGTGGACAGACGAAATATGTTGAATGCTAGAGGAATGTTTAATAAAAATATTAAGCCCATTCTAAAAGAGAACGATTATCTAGGTACGGAAGCAACAAAAGGACCAGTAGAAGTGCTATGAGAATGCCAAGTGCAGATGGCAGGTAGGTCATTCAAGATGCCAGCACACCTATGTGCAGCTTACCAGGACCTTCATAAACTGAAGATAGACTACAACCAGAGTAAAACAGAAGACAGACTATAAGCCAGTAACCTAAAGAAGTGACACAAGGAATAAATGAATAGGTTTAGGGCCATCAAACACCCAGGTAAGGAGAGAAAAATAAATCCTAATCCAGGGATGGAACAGGGTGAAGAGCACATGAGGGTGTGGGAGCATGTGCAAATCCTGTTTTGTTTTGGAAAAAAAACACCTTTCTCTCCCGCATTAGCTCACATTGAGCTTTGTTACATTTTTATTGCAGTGTCGCAAAATTAGTTTTGAGGCTACAAACGTGGCAGTGCTGAAGTTACGAGCAGTATGTGCTAGCAATAGGAACACACCTTTTATCCATATGAATGCAAACTCCTGGCTTGCCTGAAATGCTCTGTGGAGACATATGTGTGTTTTCCTGAAGGCACATGTATGAGCTCAGGATCTTCAACTCCTCCTGCTAACGGGGACCACGGGACTTTCTCCTTTCAGAGTCTCTCTCCAAGGAGATGAGTCCCTCTTGCTTTCTTATGCCCACTCTCACTCCCTTCATGTGTTTCAGCTGATTTCTCCTGATTCCACTATAGCTTTCTTTTCAGTCAGTAGGAACTTGAAATCTTTGAGTTTCTATTGCTAAACAATTGAGAAAACAAGTTACTGAGCTTTGCCTAATTGAGAGCTTCCAGAATTTCCCATGTCTCCAGCCCAAAGCCAGAAGTCGTCTGCAGTTCAGCTGAAACACTTCTAAGATCCCTGCAGTAAGAGTCTGGAAGCTTTCCGGACTGCATTTGGAGCCTGGAAGGTGTAAAAATGAAAATAAACCACAGTTTGAGAGCAAATCTAGCGTGGTCGCTGTTACTAACCCTGCTTAGCAACACCTCTCTGTAGGGTTTCCGTCCTCTCTAGCTGAGCCATCCCAGCACATTACACCTGCCCTTTTTTTCCTTTCCTGGGGCACCACATTAAATTCAGGGGCCTATATTTAGGTTCATCTGACCTCACTTCCACGTCCTAGGTCCTTCCTAGTTTTTTTTTCCGCAGGCTGTCTAAAGGCTTTCAGAGATGCTCTATGGCCCAGCATATCTTATTACTGAGTTCATGCCACAGCTCTGTTCCTCAGGCACAAGGCAACCTTTTCTTTTGTACATGAGAGGTCATGTACACTGAGACAGAACTTCCCTGGAAGCTGCTTCAAGAATAATGAGTGATTCCCCACAAGACCCAAAGAATTTTGTGACCCTCATCGTCATCATCTCAGTGCAAAAAGACCAACGCTCTTCAGTATAAACAAAAAGGATAATAACAGCAAACAAACCACTCCATCAAACCATAATACACCTCTGTACTTCTAATCCTTCCTTGGGAAAAGATGGAGAGAAAAAATCATTACCAGAGTCAACATCATTTATGTAACTACTGCGTAAAGGCATCTGTTGATAAAGGGTAAAAACACACAAAGCTAGTGCTGAATAGCTTTATAAGGGAAAGGACTGGAGAGGAGCCTGAAGGAGGACCAATTTCAGTGAAGTGCTGCAGAGATCCACACTTTGTAATTTGGGCCTATTTCTAGTTATCTCTGCCTTTAAATAGACTGACAATTGTGAAGAAGACTAAAATCCTGAAGACGGGGTTAGTCTTTTTTGGCATGAGGCTGGTGTCTGCCACGGGAAATTAATCCATGCTAAGCTGCAGTAAGATGAGTTGCTGAGTTTGTATTCATGTCACTGAGACTACTTATACTCACTGATGGTCTATAAACTCTTATTAGTCAGACTTGACAGTGGGTGACACCTTGATGAAAAGAATAGCCTATGGATCACTGTCCATTCAATAGCAGTTTATAAAAGTGATATTAAATGAGCCATTTTTCCTAAGACCACAGACCAAAATATTTTTGGGGTGATGAATGAAACGATACTGAGGGCTTTTTTTTTCTTTTTGGGAAGGGGATTAGGAGGCCCCCGGGTGCTTTGTCACTGAAATAACCCCATCTGTCAGATAAAATGGTGGCACTATTATATTCGGTTTCTAGAAAGAGTACCTCAGACGCTGAGGTCTTGGACACCTCCCAAAAGATTTGCTCTCTGGACAGTTGAAGCAGAATCAAATGAGAGGAACAAAAATAGCTCACAGACACAGCGTTTTCACTTTATTCCAAATATCCCATGGTCCAAAATGCTGATGAGGATGGGCTTATGAGGGGTGACTTGATAGGAATCACATTCCAATTTCCTTCATAAAACTTTGTCAGCTTTCCTCTCTCCAGTGGCCACCTCTCTGTTGTTGCCTTTTGAGGGCCCATACAATCCTCCCTGCAAGGAAAAGCTATCCCAAGGCATTTCCTCTTTCCTTTTGCAAGGCACAGTCGGAGGATCCCATTAAATTCTTTAATTTGTTTAACTGGCTTCTAATTTTGCAGACTCCCATCATGCCATAAAAGTGATTGATGAATGACAGGGCCCTGCTAGGTTTTGCTGGGATGTAATGTGAGCTCCCGGGGCTGGAAACAATAAACCTCAATTTTCTGAGGACTGGGACATGCCAGCCCTGACTCCACCACACCCTTTCATTTTGTTAGCTCTATTTCAGCGAGTTAGGGCTGGGTTTTCTTATGTTTCCTATCATTATGAGCCCTCTGTTCACAAAAGTAGGAAAGGATCCTCTGAGTATCTTAAGGCCATTTCAGAAGACAGTTGATGAGTGCCGTGCTGGGGACTTGCTCTGCATGTATGGGAGCCAGCATACGGGTTGCAGAACAACACAGCAAAGGCTCACATAGAGCAGCTCGGAAGAGAGAAGAATTCCAGATTAATCAAAAGGCAGCCTCTCCCCTCCCATGCTGACCTTCTCTGGAGCTGCCCCGCGCTGAGAATTCCCTCCATCTGTGCATTTTCAGAGACCTGTGAGCTGAAAAGAACAAAGAAACATTGGAGTTTGTCTTTCAACCGCAATTGTCTCATGCTGGTTTTGGAAACTGAGTGATGAGATGTTCGTTTCAGCTCACTGTCATTAACACAGGCTGTGCTGGAAAAGATGTTTCTTCAAAACTGTTTCCTTAGCAGTGTAAGTAAATCTGATCAGACCTGACTCCCTCCTGCAGAATACCCTCCTCAACAGCCAGGCAAAGACAACTATAAACATTTTCACCTTGTCAGGCTGCCTGTAAGTAGATCAGATCTGGAGCATTTTAATTCATAATGAACTGGACCATTGGCTGAAAGCGTCGCTGAACACCTGCAATAATGAGCCTCCAACTGTGCGGAGGCTCCCTATTCCACCCTTCCACTGTGCCATCAGCTTCAGGGACAATGACCTCCCATCAGGACACAAGAGGCACCTGCATCCAGGCCTGGACCTTATTACAGCCCCCACACAGAGCTGCAGTCCCTCACACCTGCCCAGGTAAAGACTCCTGGTCCCAGGGGTGCAACGCAAAGAAGTAATGGAAGCAAGAAAGACACCATTATTGAAGCAACAGAGGTATAGGAAGGCTAAGGAATGTGCCCAACACTAGAAAGGAACTCAGGCAGAAAATACAGGCAGTAGGTGAAAACACATCTCATTTCAGTGCCAACTTCTGCCCTTGAGGGCAACAAGGATTGGAACGATGATTCCCTCAACCTTTCTGAAGTTTTCTTATAGACTTTTTCAATCTTTGCATTCCAGGATTTTGAGACAGGAGTGAGACAGGACTTGCTTGGGAGGCAGAATCCCATACCTTCCCACTGATGACTTCAGGGCGTGATCACTTGTAAATCAACCCTGGAGCAAAATCCCTATCAGGGAATATGATAGGATGCCGCATTGCTCTAGCATCTTGCAGCAGCCTGTGTTTGTGTCACAGTCTGAGAAGCAGGAATGCATATGCCCTTACCATGACAGCATAGGAGATTTTGAGTTGTTTTGAATAAATGATTGATAGGGCAAAGGCAGCTATTGGGGAGGAGGTCAAACACAGCAAACAAAAAAAAAAGTAGACCAAGTCGTCATCCTGTTCTATCACTTGCTAATAGAGTAGTGTTTAGCAATAGCTTGTGTATTGTAAGGCTTAAGGTTATCAGCAGAGCGACTGCAGAGAGCTACTTAGAATTCATTCTGCATCTGTGACTGTAATCCAACAATTTAGATGAAAACATGTACTCTGCATAGGTGCATGGCACAGACTATTACTATCATTAATATAGTAACAGTCATAATAAATCACATATTGAGTGTGTTTGTTATTCCAGGGAAAACTTAATTATCATTTCCAAGCTGGCAGCATTTGATTTACTTTCTGTTATCTCTGAAACTGTATAATTAGTTCCCAAGTTGCAGCTCCTGCAAAATCTCTGCCTTGTCGGGGATAGGAGATGCGGAATTACAGCTGCAGCCATCGCTCTAGCAAAGATATCGTTCCATTGAGTATATTAATTTTCAACATAAAAATTAAAACCGAGTCAAACCCCCCTGGAGAGGAGGGAGTGCTTGGAAGGCGCCTCTCAAAGAGCCTCCCCTCTCATTGCTGAGCTGTCTTTGGTAAAAGGAGCTCTCTAGTGTCCAGTTGTAATACTGCAGTTCAAGAAGAAACTAGGAGCGGGCAACCTAATCAAATAGATGTGCAAACGGAAGATCTAGGTCTCTTCTTTTAGTCACTCAGTGCTAATAGTAATGTGCAAAGTGCTTCTTAAGCATCACCATCACCCAAACCAATACTGTACTCAAAAGTTTAAAGGGACGGTGCAGAGGTCTCCTTCATTCCCACCCTTAATTACTATCACCTATCTCTTCCTTAAAGGACCTTTTGCTGTGCTCATGAAAGTGGCTCCTGCTTGGTCTATGGGGCAAGGATATGGGTGCACATCTGAAGGCATCCAGGCCATGAAGAAAGACTTGCAGTTTTACCGTGCTACTCTCCAGAGACAACAAAGTTCCTGCCATGTGGAGATCAAAGTTCATGTGCACATACTGGTTTGAGGTAGTATATTCGGTGTAAGTGAATGCCTAGCTGCAACAGATGGCTTTTAGTGCATGTGCCTGATTAAGTGAAATTGTCTCATGCAGGACAAAACAAGCCCGTGGTCACTAATCCTAGAAAGCAAATTACAAAGATGATGCATGGATAATAGTGTACAGAGGCTAATAGAACCTCTAGTCTTCTTTAAGTGAAGACCTTACCATTTTACATATCATTTAGCAGTAATTATGCAGGTTTGAGTACATGCTAGAATATCAACACATTGTCATTACACTGCTTTTAATGCTTGCATTTGGTTTTTCCAACATATTACTGATGAGCTCACTAATGTTGATAAAAAAAATTAAAGATCTATTTGGTTATCACTGGATATTACAGATGGAGAATAATGACTTGACACATTGGCAAACTGAGAATATCTGCAAATATTATGAAAGGCACTGGAAGCTCTTATAAAAGACACCATACTTTAAAATAGCATTTTGCTATCATGGTACTTCCCATATGGATTCTCTGGTTTAATATTGCAAGTATGAAAAATGACGCCATAGTCAAAGATTTGCCACCGAAAAACATCATCTTGCGTTTCTAATGCTCTGCTTTGCAAAGCAAGGCTTATTCTACAGCAGAAAATAAATTAAGATGCAATAATTAACTGTGTTTTAAAGGTAAGAAACCCGACACAGAGCTAAGTTGCTCACCTTTAATCATCACAAATAAACTGACAGTGGATTTCCTGCAAGTTACTGCAAGCCAGAGGCTTAAACCTCTTGCCTTTAGATGGGTTTGCAGCATTTTTTACCTTCCCCCATTACTGACCTTCATTTTCTGAGCTCAGCTCGCAGAGAAGCTGTAGATGGAGTAGCTCAAAAGCAATTTCAAAAATATAAGCAAACTACAACGAATCCTGCCAGATTCAGATCAGCCATAACAGTAATAGTTATTTTTCTCACTTAGCACTTCAGCTCAGTATTAAAGTGATCACTCTTGATAAACACAAAACCTATCAGTACATTATTACTTTTAAGCATCCTATGGAAAATCTGAGATACAGCAGCTCATTTTCCCCTTTGTTTTTGCAAGCCTGCAGGCATGGTGACAATGGTATTATCGTTCTCCCAGCTTTTTTACCAAATTAAACAAATAGTGGATATTTTGGGGTGAGAAAACTACAGCAAAGTGCTTGTCTCCTCACAGAACGCTTTGTAAAGAAGTCCTTTGGTGCCTAATTTCAAGAGTGTGGGTCCCTTTTCCATTGAGATTTAGGTTGGAAGGGACTGTGAAGATCCTGTTTGAACTCCTGCATTATGCAGGGTGCAGAATTTCAGCAAAGTCAAGGATGAATTTCATAGAATCATAGAATAGTTAGGGTTGGAAAGGACCTTAAGATCATCTAGTTCCAACCCCCCTGCCATGGACAGGGCCACCTCCCACTAAACCATGCCACCCAAGGCTATGTCCAACTGGCCTTGAACACTGCCAGTTTTATTTGTAGTGTTGAGTCCCTGCAATGCACAGAGCTCTTGCTTCCCCTGTGCAGACAGGTGCTTGTGGGTAATCCAAATCCATCCAGAAGCTGAGCAGATGCCTCTCAGAGCC
The DNA here is from genome assembly GCA_032466535.1 of Forpus xanthops. NCBI lineage: Eukaryota > Metazoa > Chordata > Aves > Psittaciformes > Psittacidae > Forpus > Forpus xanthops. The sequence continues at coordinate 66,810 of JASSUY010037156.1, forward strand.
TCTTCTATGTTTAAAAATGGAAATGAAGCATCAAAGCGGGTGCTTTCTGTGCTGTCCTGAATTATGGGTTTTATTTTCCTTGTTAAAACACAGTTTACACATCTATTTTATCTTTTTTGACCTGTTTGCAAAAGCAAGTCCAACTCTGATGTGAAATAAGGCAAATCTCAGTGCCACTGGCTCAGTTTCACATTTGCACCCCAAACTGATAGCAAGCCTGGACCGGTGGCAAGGGACCAAAGAAGTCCCCAGAAGCTTTGCACATCCTTCACAACATTGGATCCCTAAATATCAGGCAGCTGCAAAAATGATGTACCTAACCATTTGGGGTTTCATTTCTGTTTTACTTTCTCTGCATTAATGGACACAGGTTTATGGAAATCTCCATTAAACAAAAGTTTGCAAGTAGAGAAGAATATTGTAGGTTCATAAATAGTTTCAAGCCAGTAATGTAAAGCTTAAGACTCTGGGGAGCCTACAGCACCTACCTGAGATAGCAGAGTCACAGCCTGAGGGCCACCAAAATTCAGCAGGTCCTTCAGAGTACAGTCAGGATTTTTGGAATGGCACTGCCTGTATAGAAGAAATGCTTTGATTTGGTTGAAGTGCCCCCTGAAAAGAAAAATCATGTTTAATACAGAAATAACAAAATGTGCCCATCTTGCTCTCTCAGCTCAACTGCGAGATTTTGCTCTCCTCAGTGAGGTACTATAGTTACTTCTGTGGAGACTTGCATCCCAATGCACAGATATGATACGTGTTTGTCACACTCCTGTACATAGCACATAAACCATATTAGAAAGTCATAAACCACGTACAGATGCTTTATGATTTATATTAACTAGGAGCCACTTCACAGAGCAAGAAGAATGTGAATTGGTCTGTTTAGATGAGACCTTTGGAAAAGAAGCACACAGGTTTGAAAACTTGATGTCTAGTTAAAAACTAAGTAACAATAATAATGAAGGTAATGCAAGTAGCTGGTTGAAAAGTTCTCAAAAGAATTGTGGAGGTTTTCCCTTGCCAATGGGCTAGATATAACAGCACAGCCTTTAAAGCTTCTGCTTAGATGGCTTAGGTTTTCCTCCTCTCATATGGAGTTGCTAGGATTAGTGTGGCATCACATCTGAATCCTTATGGTCCTCGGCAGACCTCCCCCAAGCCAGGGGAACTGCAGTGGTAGGGTAGATTTCCTACTGTAGGGTGGTGGGAGATGCCAAAAAGCAAAAGATCTGGCCTTGTTACCAGTGTTGGTGTTGACAGTGAGTCACTCGGCTGCCTCTGCTGAAAATTAGTCTCTCTGTCTCTCCAGTCCTAATGAATATTGATGAACTTCACAGCATCAAAAGAAGCAAAGGCAAGACAGCTGTTTGAGGGGACAAACACTTCAGTTCTGGATTGGGAAAAAAGAGGCAGACAGAGGAGTGGTTGTGATGAGCCAAGGCAGTGTTCTCCCTCGTTTGTCAGAATGTGATTTACAGACACACTTCCATTCACCCCTGTGGCTGCCAGTTTCCACATCTTATGTCCACAAATCTCTCTTGCTAATTGGATAGGCAATATGTGGGCTGCCTCCTCTATAAAAAGCTTCCCTGAACTGGGATGCTTCCCAGCTCATTTTAATAAATCATGACTGCAATTAAAATTTTTTGCTGCATATTTCTGCAGTAAAATTTGTATCATTCACTTACTGGCCTTCTTTACTGTCCAGCTTTCATCTTGTCTTGCTTCTGAAACTACCTTCCCTTCCTAATTATTTGAAGAATGCTATTCACTTTAAATCCCTAATCTAATTAGCCTGCTTTTTCCTTATCCTTGAGCCTCTCCTCATTCTCTCCCCCCAATAGTCCCACTCATGCCTCTAGCCACTGCACTTCCCATCAGTGACCACTTCAACTCACCCTTGATAGTTCTGCTCAGTAAGGGTGTTCCACTCTGTCCAGAGGCACGTCCACCAGGATGCTGACAAGTGCATCTGAGACTACCCTTTCCCAGTGGACAGCTATCAAAAGCATTTACTTACGCAACAAAACCCCTCTGTTGATGGAATTTGTTCCTCTTTTCTTCTTTTGGGGAAGTCTCTGTTCTCCCTTATGGACTTCCACAGGTTTTAACACATTTACAAGGGTTATTGTAAAGCAAACAAACTACCCATCTGCAAGCAAGAGACTACCCCAGGGCTTTGCCATACTCTCCACAAGAAAGTGCAAGCTGGAACCGTATTGCCGTTTGGACTGCCTGAAGACCTCCAAGTCTTGTAGTGAGGGGACACACAGTCCCTGAAACACTTGTGCTGGTTGCTGTGAGGAAAAACTCAGGTTAGGTTTGACAAAGTTCCTCATAGATGTTATTTCCCTTTTACACAGGCAGAATGTGGGGAGGAAGCCCCAGGCTGGATGCTCACCCTCCTTTTTGGTTAGCGGAAGGGACAAGGCTTTGAAGAGCCATACCAACTAGGCTGGCAGCTGGAGTACCAGCTATCTAGCTGCAGCCTAGAGCCACCTCAAGGCAAATGCAGCCATCTGAATAAAGGGCCAGTAATGTCTGTCATGACAGGCAGGCATTGCTTTGATTAAGCAACGTTTTTTATTATTTGTTTTGCAGACTTACATGGTCATAAGTAAAAATCCATGCATTTGGAAATTCTTCCTAATTTCTGCATAGGAATAGAGAGGACACAGGAGTCCCAACCCTCAGCTTTAAGTCTCAGTCATCACAAAACTTGTCTTGTTTTTCCTTTTCCTAAAGGTCCTGTCAATCCTAGTGTCCAGAGGTGATAGGACTGATGTTAGAAGCCATGACAGCACAAAAAAGAAATGAATTAACTGAGAAGCTGGATGAGATATGTGCCATATAAAGCAGTGTAAGCATCCAGTCTTTTCCTTGCTTTGAAACAGCCAGTGTTTCAAAGACACGGATGTGTAAAGCAACATCTTATTTTGCTCTTCTTCAGAAAACTTATGAACTTCCTTTTATTTAAGGGGCATTTGTTTAAGGGCCATTTTTAGAAGGCAGAGTCCTTTGTCTTTCACTGCCTCAAAAGCATCATGTAAAAAGTTTTAATGTGTAACACTATAATGTAGGGCTGGTTTTACACCAACAGTTGGTTTCAGATTCAAAATAGACTGAGATATGCCTCTTCTTTACATAACTCCAAGCTCAGCTTCAAACATATAAGTGGGAAAAATTAACATTAAAATGAATCTTTAAACTGCAGTTACTTGGAAGAGGCAGAGCATGAAGCATCCAAATGGCTCTCACTCAGTGACCCAGTTAAAATATACAGATCAGAGAATGTGGAGGCTCTCCCCTGCTCCCAGCTCAACTGCTGTTTGTACTCTAATGCAACGCAAAGAAACAAATAGATGTCAAAAAAACTAATGTATTCCCATTAAACTGTGATCTTCCTCAGGCCTTATGATGGAACAAGAAAATACTTGAGGTTACAGGGGAGGTTTACAGAGATGTGTCAAGGTTTTGTATGATCATTAGTAAATTGGTGTAAGTACAGTTTACACTGGCATTGAAAATACAACTGCTGTGCCACGGTATTATGAAGTAAAGATGTAGTGTATCAGATAAAAGAGAAGTAAACGCTTCTATATTCTATTATGTGAAAATGGCTTTGTTGAAAGAGGCACTGTTGAAAGTGTCAACTATAGTCTAAGAAGAGAGAAAACTAATTCCTTTTTTTCTCTTTTCATTAGAAAAAGCATATTCTGAATACACTAAGCAATGGAGTGATCTAACACAAAGCTTTACAGTGCTGTGTTAGTAGGAAAGCAGGGCGTCATTGCACTGCAAAGGGGTAGCAGAACACACAGTGTGAAGGACCTCATAAACCTTTGTCCTCAAGATCCCAAGTTGCTCAACTCCCTGTAAGAAAATTCACAGACCATTACCAAGGAAGCAGAAGTGACAAAGCTGTCATCTTTCCTCCTCTCTCTTTTGTCTCTTTCTGACCAGCCTTGCTATTTTTAAGGGAAAGTGCAGGCATGAGGAAAGCTTACAACCACTGTAACAGCCCTGGCAGGGGAACACATGCAAGAAGGGATTCCAGGAACTGCAGGACCTGTCAGTAAGAACCAAAGGAATAACCTCATCAGCTGGCAGCAAGAGCAAAGGCTTGTTTTTTTGTGTGGGTTATCTCCTAGGGGAAGAGGAGCGGGATGTATTTGGCAAGCATATATGTTCCCAGTGCAACAACACATCACGGCTGTATTCCCCTGCTTTTCACTCCTGCCTTCAGGTTTCATTTCTTCTTTCCTTCCATATTCATTCACAGCTGCTAGACAGGGTCCGAAGGAAGCCTAGTGCAGTAGTCATGAGTGTGACCTTTCCCATACCACAGCCAGGGTGAGCCGGGGCTGAGATAAGCAGCCTGATGTTCTCCAGGCATCTCTGCTGCAGCTCTCCTGCTGACCTCATCTGGGGACTAATGCCAACATCTCCCACCACCTCCTGGTCACATTCATCTCAAAGAGCTTGTGCTCTCCTCCCTCTGCTCTGCAAAGCAGGCTCTTGCAGTGCACCTTTTAACTGCTTTTGGAAACAACAGATTGTCTGAGACAGATGAGAGCTGTGAAATAGTAACCTGCTCACTGATGCCCAGTGCATCAGTGATAAGAATGCATCCATCATCTTCACCTTTTGAGGCAGTTTGAAGGTATTCCCACCTCTGCACCAGCCAAGGGTTTCACCCTTTTAATTGGATCAGAGCCACACAAGCAGCTAATCTGATGTTTGGCATGGGTGAACTGACCAGAGTGTTCTTCAGGGGAGCAGAGGCATGCAGTGGGGTACAATCGCTCACTGGGAACCTGACAGAACACCTCTACCACTCTTCTCATTTTCAGCAACTTCTGATCTTCTCAGTAGACTTGTCCCACAGTCTTGCCTGCTGTTCCAGGGGCTGGGAGACAAGCGAAGGAATGGAAACCCCTAATGTGGGAACTGGAATGGTAACAGATCTTTTATTTCCAAAATCTGTTTTGGGGATCAAATGCCAATTATGATTAGAAGGCAAAGTGAATACATCTCTTATATAATGTGTATTTAATGCTGTAAAGCAAAGGGTCACATCACAAACCTCTTATTTCTGTAAAGAGCTAACTAGCTGGCCTCCCAAGTGAACAATCATTACTTCCCTCAACCTGCTAGCTGTACTGGTATGAAAGCACCCCATGTCTGATGTGTTTAGAAATGAAGCATTCTTGACTCATGTTTAGCTTGATGTCCATCAAGACCTCTAGGCCCTTTTAGGCTTACCTGATGTCTAGTCAGCCAGCCCACTGCTTGTACTGCTGTTATTATTTCCCAGGTGCAGGACTTTGCATTCATCTTCTTGAATTTCATGATGCGTCTGTCATCCAATTTATCCAGCCTGTTCATGTTCTCCCTGGATGATGAAAGACTGCTGCCTTTCCCTCCAGTATATCAGGTACTCTCAACATACAAAATAACTGGAAGCAACATCATGAAAGAGGTGATGATAGTCACCTTAATGGTACTGTATAAACTCATACTGGAGCAGGACTGACAGTTATGCTGCATTCATCGTTTTACTGGAAAGCCTCCTGTGCTGTTGTCCTTCATGGGGTAGCTGACGCCCTTAGTTTTGAAGATGAAACCAAAGGATGATGTGGTTTGCAGAAGAAGCTTACAGAATTCCTCTGAGGAGATTTTGCAAGGGCTGGTAGAATTAAGGGTGTTTTTATCTCTACCTCCAGCCCCAGAAATCAAAATTATTAGCATCAGTCCAAAGCATGAAGCACATCATCTAATCTGGGGAAAAAGATGCTCTTTCCTGTGACCTTAACTCAGTCATATAGGTCAGGCAGCAAAAATGATCTGCTTAAAATAACATCTAAGCTCTGCTTCACTGCTCCTCTATACAGGCATTTGTCCACAGGAAAAAAAGAAACCCAAACCACCAAACAGCTCCTCTTCAGAGCTGCTTATTAATTCCAATAAAGTAACAACAGCTAAGTAGCAACAAGTAAGAGTTAAAAGGAAGATGATGCTACGTTCTTAGCCATGCAAAACCTTAATGCGTATTGCTTTGAGTGAAGGGGAAAATGGTTCCTTTCCATGAACTTTGCGGAAAGCACTATATATGCCTCTATGTTGTCACTGTAGCACACAAAGCAGTGGCTTTTACTTGGCCTATTCGGGTTGCCTATCACTATTCAGTAAATCAACGTAAATTAATTCTTACACCAGTTAGAAAGAGTCAAAATATATGCTTAGAGAAATCCAAAGAAAATTAGAAGAAACCACCTCAAAGGAAAAAACATGGGGCAGCTTCCAACATTGAGACCTCATGTGAGGCATCCCTGCCCATGGCAGGGGGACGGAACTAGGTGATCCTAAGGTGCTTCCCAACCTAAACCATGCTATGATTCTATGGCCTGGAAGGCAGGAAGAGCAACTGTGAGGACTCACCCATCTGATGGAGAAAGTTGACAGTCTGTCCATGGGATGGAGGCTCCTGCTGTCACTGTCCATTCAATAGACTGTCCTCTCTTGCAAAGGGCTCACCTCTGAGCTGAGCTTCTCTAAGCCAGCAGGCTAAACCCCATTTCCTTAATTTTCAGTAATTTTCTGGACTGAAGTCTAACATGGATGTGCCCAAATTGTCCACAATAAAAAGCTGTCAGACCAACACCATCTGAGTTAGGCTGAACATACTTTCTACAAGCTTCCCAAAAGAGGTGCTAATAAATTGAATTTGGGGAAAACAAGAAAATAACTCAGAGAAAGAGTCCTCAAAGCTGCTTCCCCCTTCAGCTTACACAAACCTAAAGGACTGAGAAACCTGTAGTGGGCTTTAAGCAGAACACAAAGCCCTTCCTGGCCAGCTCTGAACACCTCATTGCTGGAGGTGGTGGTTAGTGGTGGTACTTTATGACACTCTTGCGGGGGCTTCTGGTCTAAGGAAATCATTCCTATGGTAGCAAACAGCTCTTCTGCTGGTGTCAGGATCAAGCAGCTTTGCTCTGCTAGGCATATCTAAGACATTTCCTCAGAACAGTCCTGTTGTGCACAGCCATTTCCTTGGGGTTCCTGCTTCCTTGGCTTTGCTTGTGTATAATCTGAATATCTACTTTGCTTTCCAAAGAGCATATCTCTCTCTCCAAAGGGTGAGCTAACCTGCTCATTTCTTCATTTCCAGTCATTAAGCCATTAAATCTAGGGAACAGAATCTGTGCAGTATAAACTCACTGAAATGCTGGCTGCTAGACCTACCTGAAGGATATCTTTTGACCCATCTTTGCTGCTTGGCCCACTTTATTCTTTGGATGCAATGTACACCATGCAAGTGCTGTTGGCTTGTTATTCCTGGCACAGAAAGATAATCAGCCTAACCATACAGAAATGACACATATTGGCTTGTCAGACACTTCTCCTCTTCCACAACTCCTCTAGTTTCAAAAAAGTGCCAAAACGGGAAAAGAAGGCCCTTATTTATCTTTCATGCACAGTGAACATGAGCCGAACCTACAAGAATACCTGTGTTTTGTTCCCTCCTCCAGTGCAAAGCCAGCAGCTTTGTTTGCTCTTTGCCTGACAGCCACCCAGAAGGATCCAAAGCAACTGTTGGAGGCTCAATAAAATAGATGTTGTGCCTCATTCTGAAATAGATATGGCAAGATGAGCCAGCAAGGAAGAAAGAGTCAATTTGTCTCCGGCCCCTGTAAACTCCCAGACTGTGTTCTCAGTAATATGATCAGATGTGGGGATAGATGATCAGTTTTGGCAGCTCTAACAGAGTCTGTCTGCCAGCACCGTAATTGTAAACACAACTAACATCTGAATATAATAATAATAATAATGATAAAAAGTAATGTTACCATGGCCCACACCCACTGGGACATCTCATTTTTGCTTTGGTTTTGGGATAAAGGATGATGAGGTTGTTTGGATCAACAGCTTCATTTCAGCCAGTGTTTCTGATAAGCCTGTCACCACGTTTGTCTCTGGAAAACATTAAGCACAACACAGAGCTCGTTCCTAGATGATCTACAAGAGGCTTGTTTTCCTAATTTCACCACAAAATCGTATTTATATATACATTGCAAATAGACTAATACCACACACAGAGCACATCTACAGGGCCTGATTTTTCCAGTGTGATATTAGATTTATGATCTTGTAATTCCACACACTTTGATGACTTTTACCAGAATAAAACTGCTTCCTAAAGAGAAAGGATGTATTATGAACTTGCACATATTACTTGTGTATCTGCCCAGAAACATTAGCATAGGCAGACACCAGGCACAGATGACAACAGTTAAATTTGCCTTGTGCTCCCTTTTATAAGACCCTGGTTTCAGCTGCTTGCAACTGAAAAACATCCAGTGTTCAGGCAGAAAATTTAGCTTTAATGCTCTTGTCTCAGGTTAAACATTTTCAGACAGTTCCAACAAAAATAGTCAAGCCATTTTGAGGATGAAGTTAGGGAAAACCACAGTGTTTCACCAATATTCAGGAAGGCTCCAACTGCCTCATTTAGAAGCTCTTGAAGCTTTGAAGCAAGGCTTCAAACCACTGAGAGGAAGCAGCATGCTGTATCCCGGAAGTGCATATGCTGCTGCCTTGGAAATCTGTCCAGGATGCAAGAGAGACATGCCCAAAACCAGCAGTTCACACTCAGCTGTTGACTGCACACCAGGCCCTGAGTATCCCACGTGTGCTTCACTGGCATGCTCTGTCACAACAGGAGACCTCTGCACTTGCACAAGGCACGCAGCAAACCCACAGTGGATGTTTATAAAGTCATTTACAAGGAGACAATCAATGCTACAAGTGTTCTGCTACACCACCAAGTCGTGTTTGCTCTGCAGGCTTCAGTGAACAGGGGCTGGCTGAGTTCAGAGGGACACAGAGATGGTGCCTGGGCAATATGGGCAAGCAGCAAACTTTAAAGAAGGTCATAAAAGAAGAGTGCAAAAGCTGCCCTAAGTTAGGGTTGGGTCGTTTGGAGGGTTTTGTTTTGTTTTTTTTTTTTCTTTTTATAAACTGCAATTTTCTAGTTAGCACTGCCAAAAAATACCGACTGCTGTCTTTGCTTGGGCAGGGTTGCGTCCATTTCAGCTGCTTACCCCTAAGGAAAGGCTGAAAATACTGCAGAGAGACATGCTTTTCTTGGTGCATGGGCAATCTTTAGACAACATAGAAACAGAAGGAGTTAGGATGGATGCGGCCTCTGGAGTTAGAATGTCCAAAAGCTCACCACTGATTTAAAGCAGGGCCAAGGACCAGCTTGGGCACCTCACTCTGGGTGGCAACACCCAGATTGTGCAGGTGGAAGGAAGCCACCCCCTTCACAAGCAGCAAGATGAGAAACAGGAGCTGAGAAAAGAGGGATGTCTGGGAATGCACTCTTCTGCAGCAACTCAAATCAAAGCCCAAGTTCTTCAACAATCTGAAGAACTCCCAAGCAAAGAAAGTGGCCCACCTTCTTCTAGCAGGTGGCCATACAGACCAAACCCTGCAGCCCAGTGATTCACAATAAAGCCACAGCTCACCCTTTGGTATTCAAATAGAGCATTCCACCTTTTAATGTACATTTATTCTGATGTCTAACACAACTTTTACAGACTAGATGCTGGCTACTTTCTGCAGCCACTGACAGTCATGGGCTGCAGACCACCCTGCCACAGCAAATAGCTCTTCATTGCTCTCATTGCATGCTCTTAACTCAAACAGAGGTTTCTGCTAAATCTCAGTCTAAATAGCTCAGCCATCTTGCTGACCCCTGTGTGGGTACATATGGTTCCATATGGTGAGAAAGCTGGGTTTTTTCCATTTGCTCCCTAAGACCAAATATAGGAAATTATATACAAATGAATGTCAAGAGCATATTAAGGTTACAGAATCAAGCAGTTACAAGCCAGGAACTGGCTGACAAGGTCTTAGTCATGTAAAAGAAAGATCTAAATAAATGTGTTTTAATAACCAAAAAGTGCTATCTGAAAGACAGGCTGCATAAATAGAAATAAGCAAATGAGGCAGCTTGGTCTGAGTACAGCTTCTTAAATCATGATTGTCTTTCCAGACCGTTTCCTTCTCTCCTCCCTAATTTTCTGCCAAATTGCAGCCGTTTAATACGAAGATTTCACAAAAGGTTAGTCTTTACAATTGAAAAGTAAGAAAAGTTTGGGCTTCAGAGGTGAATTTAGATCATTTTGAAGACTTATAATGGTGTTCATTGAGTACCTTAAATTTACTACACTGAAAAGCTGCAGCACTATATAGTTCTTCCTGTAATCTTTCTTTCCCTATAAAGGTGACATTCATCCCTATGGTGGGTCTCCTATAGTTAAAGGTTAGACTTATCAAAATGAAATCTGCTTTCAACAAAAGGAGGGAAAAAGATCTCAGGAGTCAGTTCAGGGTTCTGCAAATAACCCCAAATTTCCCCCCACTTTTCAGTTGTCAGAGATATCTCAAACAAGTGCCACATTTGTTAAGATTCAGTAAGGGAAAGCCATTTCCTATAAGCCCAAGGAAGCAAACAGAACCCTCCCCAGTCCAAGTTGCATTTAGCTATGAGTAGCTAGCTATCAGTGAGCCCTGTAGCATGCAGTGGCTGAGGGAGATGGACCAGACACACCATCCCCACCACATGTTGTCTAAGCATCAGCAGAGTCCACATGGGCAGTAGGTGTTCACAGGTTGGCACTCACATCCCAGTCTGAAGCATTAAATCAGCTCACGTCGGCAGATAATGTGAGATGTTGCCAGCTCTTCAGGTGAATTCTGAGCAGTGCTGTGCTTGGGGATGCTGTTGTAAGAACAGTGACAAGGGCCTGAACAGAAGAAAGCAAAAGTCACACTGTAGGAGATACCTTTGGAGCCAGCATTGAGGACCTACAGGAGACACTAATCAAAAGGCTTTGACAACCGGACAATGCCAGGGAGGCTGAAAAAAAAACAAAACCCAACAAAGTAACAAAGGTAGAAATGTGGCAAAACAAGAAAGTCACATGAAATCAAAGTAAAGTCAAACCCAATTGAGAACTCCCACACATGCAAGCCCTGCAGCAGCCTGTCTCCAGCAGCTACAGTCACAGGTTTTGCAGAGCCTCATCCACAGGTCAGAACAGGCAGCAGAAGTGAGCAGCCTCAGGATCTGCTGGCACTGTTCACACAGATCCTGCTGAGGAGGTGAGCAGGATTTTCAATGCCAGGTGGGAAACTTGTAGAGGAAATGAGTACGGGAGAAGCAGAGACTGCAAAAGGCTAAACGTAAAAGGACCAAGCTGTAGGATAGCCAGAGCTTGAGGCGGGGATGGGAGTACAAAGGAGTGGGTGTTTGGTAAAGGAAGGCCCATTTAAAATGGGAACAAGTCTTAGCCTTACCTGTGAAATTCTCTTTCACTGATAGAAGCTGTGCTTTTCTCTCAGGAGCACTTTTACTAGTCCCCCAGAACTGATCATAAAACAAGATCATGGCTCTGGAGAAGGGCCAGCAGAGTTCAAAGTCCCTTGGAAACTAAAGCAATGCTGACAAGCACTGAGGGGAAATTTGTGAGGTCCTGATTGCTAAAAGCGTACGTTTGGGATGTAAAAAAGTAACAGTTATGCCACCCACACTGTTTATTCTTTTCTTATGTGTGGAGTTTGGGGCTAGTGTGTTGAAACATAAAACAATCTCAACACTTTTTAGATAGGATTTATGGCATTCCCAAACTGGCATTTAGCATCATGGCTAGCAGTTGAGCATACTATTAAACAAGCCACCTGCCTCTATAAATGTCACTACTTGGGCTCAAACTTGGTTTATGTCTAACTCAAAGGAGCTTCAGTTCTTTCAGTTCCTCCCTGTTTATGGGGAGGTTTCATGGCACAGCACTGAAAAAGACAATTTGTAGAAGATAAAGGTTAAAGTCTTGTGTGATTCATCATGTCTGGGAGCAGTGGAAAGGGGCATGAATTCCAGTAGAGATGCAGGACTGCCCACAGAATAAATTTGTGCTGGCTTGTGCAATCAGCAACCCTGTGAGAAGCAGAGAATGACCCACTCACCATGGAAAGCAATGGATGACTAGGTGGGGTGGCAGGTGGCCTTATATTTTCACATCTGGAGAAGTGTGAGCCTTTCAGAAAGGACCAGACCTGCCCAAAGGGTCTCTGTCTGGCTGCAAGGGTTTTTCTTTGGTGTAGGTACTACAGGAAGGTATTAATACAACCACCTCCACAGTGGCAGGCAGAGAACTGAGGGAGGCAGAGGCAAGGTCCTTTCCAACCCTAACTCTTCTATGACTCTGTGTTAGAAATGCCATGTGCTGGAGTGTTCAGACTGCACAACTGGCCACACCGCAGTCCCAAAAACTGTATCTATTGAGTGCCCCCACACTCGTTAGGAGAAATGAAGACAGCACTTGGAGACAAATGCCTATGCAAAAGCAGCTGCAGCAGCAATGGATCCAGCACCAGTTGTATAAAGAGCCCTTGATTCTGGCTGTATGCTCAGGCAGCTGGATTAGAATCATGGAATAATTTAGACCAAAAGGGACCTCTGCAGGTCATCTAGTCCAGTGTTCTGCTCAAAGCAGGGCCAGCTAGGTCAGGCCTTGCTCTTGTTCATTAGGATGAAATGCTGTGCTGGTTTTGGCTGGGGTAGAATTACTTTTCTTCATAGTGGTTCACATGGGGCTATGTTTTGGATTTATGCTGAAAACAGTGTTGATAACACAGGGATGCTTCAGTTATTGCTGAGCAGTACTTACAGATGCAAGGCCTTTTCTGTCGTTCACCCCACCCCACCAGCAAGCAGACTGGGGGTGCATAAGGTGTTGGGAGGGGACACAACCAGGACAGGCTTTCCCCTGCTAACCACAGGAATGCACTAGACCATATGGCATCATGCTCAGCATGTAAATCTGGGGGAAGAAAAAGAAGGAGGGGGACATTTGGAGTAATGGTGTTTGTCTTCCATTACATGTGATGTAAAGCTTCAGGGAAAGCATGATGATGACATGCTTTCCCCAAAGATGGCTGAACACCTGTTTGTTGATGGGAAGTGGTGAATGAATTTTGCTTTGCTTGCACATGTGGCTTTTACTTTACTTGTTAAACTTGCTTTATCTCAAGCCATGAATCTTCTCGCTTTTATTCTGATTCTCTCCCCCATCACTGAGAGTGTGAAAGAGCAGCTCTGTGGGGCTTAGCTGTCAGCTGGGGTTAAACCATTACAAACACACTGCCATAGCTAATCTGTTGCCTCTTTAATCACAGACATATATTACCTAGACTTGTGCTCCCAATCCACAATATTTGCCACACAGTCATATGGTGGGTAGCAGAAGTCATTAGTAAATTTACCGCCTAACATATCACAGTGAAGCAGAGAGAGAGCTCTATCAAACTCTCATTCCTTTGCTAATGTAAAACTAGCATTTTCCTGCTTTGCCAGGAATAAAAAGTGCATACAATATTTCCCCTGGGATCAATCTAGCCACAACAGAGACCAAGGAAACTAGGAGGTGTGTATCTCTGGAAAAGGAGTGGTATGCTGAGGTAGTTCACAGAGCAATTGGGGTGCTCCATGTCTCTCTCTAAAATCCCCATATAAAAAATCAGGTCAGAAAACTAGTATTTCGAACAGGGACCTACCAGACATGGCTCTGCTTTAATGAAGCTCTCTTCTACTTGGCACAATATGTTGGTCTGACAGAAGTGTTTCTTACCTGGTGTCATGGTTTAAGGCCCTAACGCAGTTCTGCTCACTCACTCCCCCCTCTTTCTTCCCCAGTCTGGGGGAGGATGGGGAGGAGAATCAAAAGAATGCAACTCCCACAGGTTGAGATAAAAACAGTTTAGTAACTAAGGTATAACATA
>JASSUY010037159.1:0-11855 GCA_032466535.1 Forpus xanthops
AAGGCAGCGGTTTCCCCTTTATATAGACAATTCAAATCCTGTTACCCAAACCATGCATCTTATCTATCTCCCATATACGGTCAAAGTCACTTTTTGCTGATTCATCATTCACGCAAGCGCAGTGTCTCCTGGTGGTCGTGGGCAGGGGTCTCAAGATGAAGAGTCTTCCTCAGATGAAGTAAGAGTCTTCCTCAGATCTGAACTTTCCACCCGCACCGTCTCCATCACTTCTGCACATGCTTCAACAACAGCTCAACCTTGGAATCCAGTCCCCCCTGTGCTCTTAGTAAATCACTCAAGGATCAGTCCTCCCTACCTCCTTAGGCAGTTGTTCAAGGCTAGCAGATGGCCCCTTATCACTTTAGGAATAGTTCTATTTACATAGGTGCATAGAAGAACAGTAATTGCATAGACAGCCCTTATCGCTTAAGACTACAACTTCTATTCACATAGTTGCATGGAAGAACAGTAATTGGATAGAACAGCTGCAGCACGTTCCCTTTATCAACTCCCCTCGCTCCACCCGTTACCACAGCGCAGCGGTTCCTCAGAGCAGGCCAGGCCGCACCGCTCCGCGGCCCCACATCCGGGACACCGCCATGTTCCCGCCACACCGCCGCGTTCCCGCCACACCGCCGCATTCCCGCCACACCGCCGCACGAGCCCCGAGCGGGAAGAGCACCTCAGGGGCCGCATCCGGACGAGAGCGGTGGTGACCGCGTTCCGTCTGCGCCTGCAGTGCCAAAACGCGACCGCGGATGGACCCCAAGTCACGTAAGCAGAGTTCATGGCATCCGCCTGCCAGCACGTTGGTAAGCCCGGGTTCAGTCATTGCACTCCATTTATCCCCATCCCTGGCAGTGTTCAAGGCCAGGTTGGACGGGGTTTGGAGCAAGCTGCTCTGGTGGAAGGTGTCCCCGCCATTGGGGTGGAAGCGGATGAGGTTTAGGCTCCCTTCAACACAAACCAGGCTGTGATTAACAAAACTTCCTACTAACGCTGCTTATGGCATTCCCAACCAAGCAAGATGGTTTCCCTTAAACAGGGAGGAAACAAGACAATGACACTCTCCCTCTAGGCTCTAACCATCACAATGGAAAATCCTTCTGTGTAAACTGTTTCAATTAAAATACAGCATTTTCTCCTGATAATTCTTAATTGATCATATCTACAACATAGGTGGAGCTGCCTGGCTCGTGAGGCCCTGGCTCAAATGGTGTTTTATTTGGTTGTGATTTCCCTAGGGCATCTTTTAAACCATTAAAACGTACAAACAACTTGATTTCTTATTAGCAGAGTTTCTTAATTGCTTCCATGGGGAAAGAGTCAAGTTATTTGCATCATCTTTCTTAGGGCTCCAGGGCTTTAGTGCAAACATTTAAGGACAAGCTTTTAAATGAAGCAAAAGCAGGAGCACTGCTCCAGACCTGGCCTAGGCATGGGTTTGGGGCTGTAGTGCCAATGGAGCTATCCCTCCTCCTGGTTCATTTGGCAAAGTCCAACCTTTCTGAGGCTCCAGAGCAGAGCTGCTCCAACAGGAACCTTCAGAAGACAGCCTGCCCCATTTGAGGCTATGGAAATGACAGTGTTCACAAACATCCAGCACGGATCCCTCAAACTCAGTGTATCACAGCAGACTTACAGGCAAATGCATTCTTATTCCAACCGAGTACCTCATCATTTTAACGCATTAATCAAATCTCCATGGTTCAGGGCTGAAGTCCCTGCATTCATCATCAATTCGGGATGAACCTATTATTTAGGTTCAGAAAATTACTCACTAAACACAATCAAGCATTACTTTTCTGAAGTCTTTATAACACAAATGTTTCATTGTCATTAGCCTGACAGCAGATCTCCCTCCGGTGCACAAAGCAGCAGCCCAGGGCAGGTAGCACAGACAGGACAAGCATCTTGAGAGCTGCTAGGAAGACTGTCTCACTTCAGTTTAACTCTTCACCTGGAGAGCATGTCTGAAGCAGCCACTCCAGCCAGGCCATTAGGCCAATGTTAGCATTTCCTATTTGCTAGAGACCCCTTTAGAACCCCACAAGCTGCTATGCTGCGCAACCCTGCTCCCTTCTTCTCCCAGATCCACATTCCCTATGGGCTTGCAAGCACTTGAAACTCCTGCTGAAAATTTTTCAGCAGCGAATTGTGCTTCTGCAACAGAAATGTCTGTGGTGAGTGCTGCATTCTGAGATTTATCATGTGCTTGTATCTATTTGTTAAATACTCCAACAGGGTTTTTGGATCCGTCAGCTGTCTGTGGGAACACATTTAAAGGAAGTACCTACATCAGAAGTGGAAACCCCCAACTCCTCCCACACAAGGAGGCCAAGCGCTGCTTAGTTTGATTGACTGCACTCCCACAGTCAAAGTCAAAAACTTACAGCAAACAGCACCTAATTTGCCCAGAACTGATACATTTCACAAATGCACTTTCCATATAAAGACTAAAATATAAATCCCAGTACTATAATGAAACTGGATACCATCCAAAAGTCAGGAGTTTATTTCTTGGCTTTAAATATCACCGGGAATACAAAAGGAGCCTTTTAGTTCATACTAATTATTATTCAGTCTATCATTAACAGCAACTGCACACACTTTGACAGACGGGTTGAGAAGAAGCTTTGTTGGGTTTGGGGTCTTTTTAATTGTGATGCCATGACTAGTTGCCAAACTTTTGTTATTAATGATAATTAGATCCTGTTCGTCTAGCATCTGCTGCTGCTCCAGCACCAAGTGCAGAGGGCTCCTCATGCATGAGGGGCATCTGTAGCCAGAACAGAAAGGATATCTAAGCAGACTTCCTAAACTTTGAGTAGGAACTGCTGCCTGCATGAGGGCAAGGAGGGAGCAACAAAACATTCGTTGCCTCCCTGCTCTGAACCAATTTTAACAAGTTGACCTTTACAGAGCACCAAACTGCTCATCTTCTTCCCAGCACATATAACAACATATACACAATAAAATGATTGGCAATGGTAATATTTGAGTTTCCTGATGATAAATATGGAATGGCTTAAGGTATGTTTTTGCACTTAGGGCACGTCTATCAGGGTATGACAAAGAAACCTGGGGCACGGAGAACTCATTCCAGGAGCCTCTCTCAGAATTCCTATCAGTTGATTCATACTCCTGTAAAATCAAGACTCTGCTGGTGTCTTCTCAGGGCATAAGAGATGTTTATAAAATACCTACTGCACACAGAGCCCATAAGCAATTGGGGATTTATTTCCATACCTAAAATTGGTAAAATCTCTGAAAATTTCAAACACTAATTTCCATGAAATGTCAGTTTTGCAGTTCCTTTGTTCTAAGGGACAATGGTAAACAATGTTTCAGTGACCTCCAGTGGGGACAGGGGGAAAATACACTCATCCCCTGCCTGCTGTTCGCAAAACCTGGAGCAGCAACATTTGGGCTGAGGTGCCCCTTCAGATTTCCACTGCCTGATGAACAAGCAGGCCAAGTGGTTCAAAATACACTCCTTGGCATTTTTATCCAAGTAAATTCAAACTAACCTTCACATCACTCTAAGATTCAGACAACTCAGGTGAAAGGAATTGTCATTATCCTGACAAACAGGATAAAAATGAAAACAATATTACATGGAGACCTTGCTACTCTCTAAGCCTGGGGTCACATCTTCATGGGACACAAACCACAAGAAATCAATGCGAGCCAACGTGCACCAAAAGCACATGAAACAATTGGATGGTTGATGCCAGGAGTAAATCAGCATTAATGCCTTTTAGCTCAAGAGCATTAGGCTACTAGAAATAGGGACACTGTTTACAAATTAATTCATCATTATGGTCTAAGTTCAGACTTCTTCTATTGTGCACACTAGTAGAGCATCTCCAATTGTTTGCAGTGCCTCAAGAAATACAAGCCATGAGAAGCCTACAGAGGCACACTAAAGTCTTGAATCTCCTCAGTGGGGATGAGCTATCTCTGCTTAAGCTATGGAATATGTGTGGTCTGCAGAGCAAAGATCATCTCCATCAGCAATCGATGCAAGGCTGTGCTGCACCTTGTACAAAACCAAAAGAGCTACATAGTGGTTCACCCTCTCTTCTGTCAACATAAGTCAAGGCCTCTTGCATCAGTCTCATGACCTGGTTATCTTACTAACAATTTTTGGAGGCAGGCATCAACTTAAGTCTAAGATTAATCCCCTCCCTTTCTTTTGTTGGTGGGGGCTTGGGAAAACAAGGAAGATAATTTTTAAAGCACAAGTCCCTCTTACCACCATCTGGCCCTGATGAATGTGGGAAGAACTCTGTTGATACATTAATAAATCCAGTATTACAAGGTAGAATAGATAGCAGGAGGAATGCATCAGTCATCAACAGAAAAGCCTCTGCTAAACTCAGAGGAACGACCTTCAAATTAAAAGGAACAGTAAGAGAAGGGGAAAACCCATGTCATATAATGCATATTCTGGCCTGGATTCAGGAGCCATTTGCCATTTGGAAAGTCAACAGGACTAAACATATTAAAAATCTTCTCCTGATCTCACCTTTCCAAAGCCACCACCCAGGGCTAAAACCTGCAGTAATGATTACCTACAAGGGGATGGCCTGGGCCACTATTCCTTATAGAAACACACTGCAACTTCTGCAGGTTGCTGTTCTTGGAGAGACAAACACCAGTTGTGCTGACTCAGATGGGCTCCAGCAGTCACACACCTGCACCAACACCTGCAGGATGCTATTTTCCACATCATCCCCCAAGACAGAGCACATACAGATTCCTTCCTGATAGCCCAAGAAAAATATTTGTCTATTTTCCCCGTTTCTTTGTATAACAAAAGAACTAACATTTACATAAGAAATCACTTAACACCCAAAAAACATTTGTCATTAAAATGAAACTTTGCAGAGGGGCAATTCTTCATCACAGAAATACACTAACATTTGTGCACGGTCTCTATTTGCTACTGTCTGCACAATATTAATGTAGAAAATAATATATTGGCTTGAACCAATACTTCCCTGACTTCTTCATCCATCAGCCCCCCCTCCATTTGTTAAAAGTCCTTCCATGTCACATGTCCCCAGACTGATGAGATCACAGTGCCTCTTTCCAGCAGGAGCAATGGTGTGTAGATGCATGATTGCCCAATAAATCACACCTTCTAGATCAAAGATCTGAGATCCTCTGGGTGCCAAGAAGGCACACCAAGCATCACAAAATGCAGCAAGCTAGTTCAAGACCACCTCTGGACAGATAATTACTTGTCACATACAGATGCCTTGAAAGATCCAGCCAAAACCATCTTACTGCAGAACTGGGGCTGGAAACTATGAACATTTCAGGGTAAGGACTGTGAAAGCAACATAGGCAAAGGGCTCCAACCCCTTAATGAACACAGAATCCCAAGAGCTAGGATATGGAATCCCTTATTCCATACCCAGACAGTGATTACTTTAGGACTTGTAGTTGTTACAGAAAACAGTCTGCATCTTGGAGTTTCATCACATGAACGATGAGAACAGATTGAACAAACCCGGCTTTCCTGGAAGTGGCTGAACACTAGCCTGCAATAGGAAGCAGTGAATTAATTCCTTGATTTGCTTTGCACGTGCATACAGCTTTTACTTTATCGATTAAACTGCTTTTATCTCAGCCCATGAGTTCTCACTTTTACTCTTGTGATTCTCTCCCCATCCCACCAGAGGCAAGCGAGGGAGCAGCTCTGTGGGGCCAAGTTGCTGCTGAGGTTAAACCACAAGAAACTCACTGCCACAAATCCCTGCTGGACTGACCTTTTCCCAGTGTAACCTCCCTGCACACAACCCTGGAGCAAGCTGAGATCCTCAAGGTACCTCTTCCTTTCTGCTGACCCTCACACGTGAGCTGCTCAGCATCCCAACACTATGGAAAGAAATGTTCCAGTTCTTCACAGTGGAAAAAGAACTGTGTTTCTGGCTGCTGTCAAGTGGACCTCGTGCAGGTGCTGTGGGCAAGAGTCCCATCCCTGTGGCCTCCCTGGCATCATGTCAAAGCTCCCTAACCACAACAGCATGGCTGTTTGGAAAGCTGTGAAGACTACATTTCATAGCCACAAAGTGTAGGCATTACTTCAGATATTTCTGATAGAGGCTAATACCATCAAAGACCGAAGGAATTAAGACCATCCTGTCAGCTTCCACCCTTAGCCCAAGGCATGTGTGCTCCTGCTCAGACTCTCACCAACAAGCATGTTCATCCAAGCAAGTGAAGCCACAACCTGCTAATTTGAGTTCAGGAAAAAACAGTAGCACCCAGAACCTTATGTTTTACAGGCATCTGATTCCACCACCTTTAATCCTGTCAGCTTTGCAAGATCAGGTATTAACATCTCTGTAACCCCCTGTACTTATTAAGACAGCAGATCTTTGGTATTCACCCCTATGCCAGCTTCAAAGCTGAGCACTGACAGGTTGCTGAAGTGTTTGTGCTTTTCGGTGAGTGGCCCTTGTAAAACAGAAACTATAATGAACACACCACAGGAAGCTTTAATACAAACATGTACTCATTACAAAGTGACTGGAAAAACCTGAGCCACGCTTTGGAAATTAACAGGTGGGAAGCCCTGTGCTAAGGAAAGTACCCTGTGTTCGCAAAGGCTCTGCAGGCATTTGTTAAGAGACCTGGACACTCTGTCCAGGATCTGTTCTTTCTAGGAAGCCACATTTAATTGCCCTAGACCTTTTGCTTCTCTGAAGTATGCATCATCTTACAAATGACCTTAAAAGTAGCAACAACCTCTAGTAGACTCTGAGCAGAGAAAACAAAACAGTTTAAGGCAAAAACACAAGCAGGGAGCCCATCTTCTCCAAGCTAAAGTGGTTTTTAGGAGTACTTTGGACATTCAGACACATCCCCAGTGTTTTTAGTATCCAGCTCATTTCTTAGCAATTCCAGCATGAACTTTACAGCACTGGGAGATTTTTCCACTCCAACAAGATCCCCAGCTCCTTTCCTCCATCAGTGACCCTTTTTGTCCACAAACCTGGAACTCTCTCAACACAGCCCAAGGCTCTGAGATCTAGGTAACACTAAACAAGGTCAAGAAGGTTTGACCCAGCTACAGATGAGGTTTGAGCTTAAGACACAGCCCAGGATACAGGACTGAATAAAGTTTAAACCCTGAAAGCTGCTTAAGACTTAGTATTGCTATTTTTTACTTGCCTGTATCCAGAACTGATTGAGAGACTAAGGACTTTCTGAACTTGCATTTGAGATACCACAGTTGCAGGGAAAGAAGATATTTTCTGTAGGAATAGCAACAACTATTTGCACAAGCAGCGTGGAACAGACAGGATACAGCCAAAGACAAGAAAAAAACACAAAGAGACAACAGAAATAGTGAGTTAAAGCAGCAGGAACTGGAATGACTCAGGATCCCACTGAAGAGAAAAACCTCACTGCTTTGCAGTTTCTTTGGTTACATAAAAGGAGCTTGGTAAACAGGTCCCTGTTTCGTCACCCCAAGGCCAAGCACAAAGGGAAAACATCCCCAATTTCATCCCTTCTCCAGCTTTAAACAGAAAGTAAAGATGAAATGCTGCACTTTAGAGAAAAACAATTCTCTCTTCCTCTGATTACTCACTCTGACAAAAGAACTAGAGCAAATTTCTTCCAAACTTCCCAAACCACACATCGCATCCAAGCTGTGTAGCAGACACCCAAATAATGAAAAAACAAGAAAAGTAAAGAAAGTAAAGCCCCCAAATACCTTTGCTTGCCCAGCTTCTGCAGTCTTCTAAAACCCTAAGCCTCTATTTCTCTTTTGTTCTTCCTCTACCGTCTTGCTAAGTAGGTTTGCTACACATGTCATTGATGGAACCTCATAATTTCAATGCAATTCACCTTTCTCCCATCATTCTGCATCTCCTTCGCCTGCTGGGTCTCAGCCAGGCTAACCCTGCCTCAGAACAGCTGACTTCAGTACAGCTAAGTTGGCCATAGATGTTCATGTCTTTGAATCCACTATCCCTGCTCTGCCCTTGGCAAAGGTGCAGAATTTAAACCCAAATAAAACAAACCAACAACAACAACAAACCAAAACCCAGGTGCCCCCAGAATCTCCAATAATTTAATTGGAAACTTCATTACTTTTCTAACCATCCCTACTGGCTTTCACTTCGTGTGGGTCTCTCCCCAGTTACAGCATACTTGGCCAGCTGAACCTTTGAAAAGGTTGTTTTATTGATCAAGTGTGACACAGACATTTACATTTCTTGGAGGGAGGAAGAGGCAGGGAAGAAAATTAAATCACTGTGCTTAGTGGTCTTAATTATCTGAAATAATTCCCTTCAGTCAATTCTCAAACAAGAACTCTCTGGAGAACAGCGTATTTCAGTTTGGATAAAGGAAAAGGAATTGAATCCAAAGGAATGCATTTTGTAACTTGTTTAGATATACCTAATTAACCATCTGAGTGAGGAATCCAATCAAAGCTTCTCCATTAAACTTCATTATTAAAAGCCATTTAGGGGGCAAAACAAAAGGAGGAGCCTAAAAGAGCTTTCTATCACTCAAAGGATAATTTTAGCAAAG
The DNA here is from genome assembly GCA_032466535.1 of Forpus xanthops. Classification (NCBI taxonomy): domain Eukaryota; kingdom Metazoa; phylum Chordata; class Aves; order Psittaciformes; family Psittacidae; genus Forpus; species Forpus xanthops. Next base: position 8,560 of record JASSUY010037159.1, read on the forward strand.
AACTGAACAAATGAGTAAAAGAAGACCAGAAGTTAAGTATTTTTCATAAAAGCAATTCAGTCTCTGGCCAGGCCCAGGAGAGAGACTTGGTAACTCTGGTGGTCTGTATCCAGCTTGGTGCTGGAACATGCACAAAGACTTTTAGGCTTCCCAGAAATGGGCAGAGCTTCATTAAGACCTTTGCAGTTGAACGCAAGGGAGATGCTTTGTTCTCTCTACAGCAGTGCCTGACAGCTTGCAGCGATTTGGTCCATTAAAAGAAGTGATCCCTGTTATATTCATTACAAAAAGCATTAAGAAGTCCTCCAAAGAGTTTTCACATGGATTTGTGCATCCATATGTGTTCCTCCCAAGTCTTGCTGCTGAATGCTTGTTGTAAGGGGTGGAAATGGGATTTGGCTTTATTTGTTTAGCCAAAACCCAATGAGTTGGTATGTGCAGCTTGGGGTGGGTAACCTCTGCAGAGCCAGGAGCAGGGGAGCAGATGCCAGGGGCTACCAGAGGTGCTGCATTTCACCCCACCTGAGGAGAGCCTTGCCCCAGCAGCGTGCCTCTTTCCTCCCTCTGCTGTAGCTTGTCACAACTTCCTACAGGAGAAGACAGTTTTACTTTATGTATAGGAATTAGCAGGAATAAACCCTTCCAAACATGTAATAGACTCTGGCACAGCACAATACTCTAATTTTGATGCAGAAAATTCTGTCACCATCCCTGTGCTCCACTGGCTCTGTCTCTCCCATTGCCTTCCTTCACCTCCACAGGAAGGAGCTCTACTTGGAATAACCCCTGGGCACTGGAATGGATTCATGGCTGGGCTCCAGCCACTACTGGTTGCAGGAGCATTTTTAATCCAGGGGGCTTATTAGATTAGCAAAGCCAAGAAGCCAGTCCACTGCCAACAAACCTGATGTCTCCTACAAATAATGGCGCTGAACGGTTCAACAGCCTGAAAAGCTCGGAGAAAGGATGAATTTGTCTTCCTTTATATTCTTTTTAAGTGTCAAGGAAGTTCTTGATGCTCTCCTCATACAGACAAAAGAAATGAGAAAATCTCTACTAATCGTTGCTTTCCCAGAAACAACTGTGTGCACAAGATCATGCAGAAAGGGGTGACATCCCTGTCTTAAGGGCATTTGATGCATTTCTATGTCTTTTGTCAGACTCAGAACTAAGACTGAAGATGACCTTACACCCTCATCCAGCCCTTACTGAGGTGATATCAATCTCTGCTGTTTTCCTTTCTGTAAAATCAAGAACTCAGTGGTCATCGTGCCAGTTCATAGTCATGACACACTCCAGGTCCCCTCGATTAAGTTTTCTTCAGCCAGGAGAGTTCCTCTTCACAGATAGGAATGTAACTCCTGAACTTCCTTGCTTGGAGAAGTTCAGCTGAGCTTCTTAGCCCCAAGGTAATTCAAGGACTTAAAAGCAGGATACTGTTTAAGGGTTCAATCAAAGCAAACAAACTGCTAAAAATACATTGGCATCCCATCTGTTGCCAGGCAGGGAATTTGGTCTCAACAGTCAGGGGATGGGATGAAAGGCTGTAATAAACACCTTGAAATGGATATCTGAGGAATTCTGTGGCCTCGGGAAAATGGTCTGATTTTCTCTTCCTTCTCTTGCACAAAAAGCTGTTTGAATTCATTTTCCCTGAGGGAGAAAAGTGAATGTAGGTTTCTGAAGGATGGGGAGGGAAGCAAACAGAGAGCCTCAAAGATTAACAAAGTTCAAATGAACTTTTGCTGATAAACATGATTTCATTGGCAGAATGTGAAGCAAAGGAAGGGTGTGATGTGACCACAGTGCCAGCCCACCCTGCCAGGCTGTACCTGCTCCCAGCAAGCCATATGCAAACAGCGTGGTCAAATCCCATTCCTATAGCACCCAGGGAAAGTATCCCATATTCTCCCTCCCACCAGCAAAAGCCATTTGGCAAAACCTTTGCTCAAGGAGTAAATATTTTGCAAGTCAACAGCATCTGCTCATTTGGGATTGCTAAATCAGAGTGGTTTGTGCTGAATGAGCACAATGTAAAGTCATTATAGAAACACAGAATCCTAGAATGGTTTGGTTGGGAAGGGGCCTCAAAGCTCATCCCGTTCCAAACCCCTGCCACTGGCAGGGGACACCTTCCACTTGAGCAGCTTGCTCCAAGCCCTTGTGTCCAGCCTGGTCTTGAACACTTCCATTAGGACCAACTGGTTTTCATACTAGTGAGATGTCTGGATTTATCATTTTGGGATATGTCTATAAATTCATTAGTAAGTTCTGGAAACTATCTTCCTTTTGGCACGTGTCCCTCTTGTCCCCTGAGGAGCTGGCATCCGCATCCTCCTGGATACTCACTCTTTGGCTCCTTATGCTGGCAGCAATCTGCACTAATACATCATATGCGATTGGATATATTTTTTTTAAGCAGAGTAGGAAGGCAATAGAAAGTAATAGTAAGAAAATGCTTTGCTAGGAAGTAATCTGCTTCTCTATTTATCTGCACAAAATATTAACATTTTAATTCAGTGGAACACCACGTGAGAAGGATTTCCAGGCTGCATTTGCATTTAAAGGCCTTTCTCTTCCAGAAGGACCACCTGATTTTCCTGGCTCTGAAGCCCACGCCCCCTTCCAGCTCCCATCCTGTCTGTCCTTTCACCTTTCTTTTTCTCTAAATCTGGTTTTACACCAAGTTAAGAGGATGCAGCACTGATCAAATCACCCAAGAAATAAAGAAACTGATGCTGTAACCACAAAGTTCTCACATTAAGCACACCTTCATCTTGTGTTGTGGCAGCTGTCATAGATGGTGTGCTATCACCGTCTTGTATTTCAGCTCTTTTTGTGATTTCCCTCCATATCCTTAGGAGAGATGCTCAGAGCTTTGGTTGTGATTTGAGCTGTAAGAATCTGGTTCTATTATGAACCAGAAGCTTGAAATGAAACTTTAAGATGCAGAACAGTAAGACTGACAGCCAAGAAACCTATTTACCAAGCAAAACCAAAACAGCTGTTTAAACTCAGGAGAACCTCACAGGCCAAAGTCAGCAGAGCTCAAAACATAGACTGGTTTAAGCAGAATGAGGAAAAGGACTAAGTCCTTTCCATGCTGTCTAGAGCTCTTCGTGAACACTTAGGGGGTGATCATAGAATCACAGAATAGTTACTGTTGGAAAGGACCTTAAAATCATCCATTTCCACTCCCTCTGCGATGGGCAAGGACATCTCCCACTAAACCATGCCACCCAAGGCTCTGTCCAACCCAGCCTTGAACACCGCCAGTGATGGAGCATTCACAACTT
>JASSUY010037161.1:0-36070 GCA_032466535.1 Forpus xanthops
TGTCCCTGCCCATGGCAGGGGGGTTGGAACTAGATGATCTTAAGGTCCTTTCCAACCCTAACTGTTCTATGATTCTAGGATATCTCCATCTCAGCTAGTCATCATGAGCTCTTTTCATCATCAAATGGAAAAGTAAAGAATAAATCTGAAAAAGACTAAAGAAAATTTAATTTACTGTGAAGTAGATACCTTTGAGTGAATGAATTATGTCTTGTATAATAATGGAGCAAGGGAGATAAAGAAAACAAATGAAAGTTTGCAGTGACGATGCATTGTCTTCTGCAAATTATACTGATGGTTTTGCTCCAGATTTATTTAATGTTTTTTTGCTATGGGATTTATCTTAACTGTGTGTCCTTATCTAATTTTTCCATAGTGTCAAACAAAACTTTTTAATCAATATGAAAATCAACAATGAATTTAACTTAAACTTACCCCAGTTGTTTCATTCTTGTTTGATAGCCATTTGTCATGGTTTAAGCCCCTCACACAGCTCATTCACTCACTCCCCCCTCTTTCTTCCCCCAGCTCCTGGAGGGATGAGGAGGAGAATAGAAAGAATGGAACTCCCACAGGCTGGGATAAGAACAGTTCAGTAACTAAGGTATAACACAAACCACTACTGCTAACACCAATAGTAATAATGACAAGGCAAATACAAGGGAAAAGAATACAACTGCTCACCACCTGATACCAAGCCTGACTCACCAAGAAATGCACCCCCAAGCCTTCCAGGTCTCTGCCCTCCATTTTTACATCCTGGGCATGACGTGCTGTGGTATGGAATATTTCTTTGGTCAGTTTGGGTCAGGTTCCCTGCCTCTGCTTCCTCCAGGCCTCCCCTCCTCCCTGGCAGAGCATGAGACTCAGAAGGTTCTTGGTCAGTCTAAACATTCTAAGCAGTAACTGAAAACATCGGTGTTATCAGCGCTGCTCCCAGGCTGAAAGTCAAAAACACAGCACTGCACCACCTACTAAGGAGAAAAATGACTGCTGCTGCTGAACCCAGGACACCATTTCCTCATTCCCATCAACTGTTCTTTGGAGAAGACAAAACACAAAGTGCAACAAATGATGTCTTTACCTTGATGTTCAGCCTGGAGAAGAGAAGCTGCATGAAGACCTCATAGCAGCCCTCCAGTATCTAAAATAGGCCTACAAGTATGCTGGGGAGGGACTCTTCATTAAGATCTGTAGTGATAGGACAAGGTTTAAACTTGAACAGGGGAAGTTTGGGTTATATATAAGGAAGAAGTTTTTTACTGTGATGAATCATTAGAATGAATTGCCTAAGGAAGTTGTGAATGCTCCATCCCTGACACTGTTCAAGGCCAGGTTGGATGGAGCCTTGGGTGACTGGGTTTAGTGGGAATGTGACTCTGTCCTTTGCAGGGGAGGTGGAACTGAATGATCTTGATGTCCTTTCCAACCTGAACTATTCTATGATTCTATATGAAACAGAATATTGACCCCATCTCATCATTAGATTATCAGATTCAATTTACAGTGGGTATTTGATGGGAAAATTACCCTAAAAACTGTTAATGTTTACAGTCTTTGTGCAGTCTACTACTGCATCTGTCAGAGCAATGGTATAAGTGGAAATACATTATATTTATATAGTATCTCAGAACTATGCTTTACATTTACAGTATTTTTCATCCTGGTTTCCAATTTATTTGGAAAGCAAAAACCCCCAGCCAAGCCCCAAAAAAATAACAACCCAGTTTCTGACTGCATTGAAGTAGCTTGAATATGATTGGAAATGTCAGACTTCTCCCAAACCTCAACCTGCCAGCTCTCTCCTGTTCCCTTCCTATGGGTTGGGAATTCTTGTTAAAGCACAAGTAGACATTGAATTAAGATGGCTGCTCAAAGTCCTTAACAACCTCCAGAAGACTTTGCAAGTGAAGTGGAATGGAAAAGGAAGGATGAAATACACATCAAAGATCGCGATGAAGTCTCGATCTGATGCACCTTACTTCTCTGACCAACTAATTAGGTGATATGTATTCAAGTGTGAGAGGTACATAGAGACACAGCACGCTTGAAATGCAAGGAGTGAGAGGTAGAATAATCAATAGAGATATTTGTATTCTGCAATCAATGAAAGTTGTACTTTCAAATCAGCATAACATTGATTCTTGGATTGCTTTTTCCTAAAAAAGAAAACAGGTGTGGTGTGCATTTAAAAGCCAAGGCTGCATAATTTGACTTCTTTTCTATGTATAGTTGCTGTCTGGTGAGAACAGCAACTTTGAGAACTCATCCTACACTGTAGCATGAGGAGCCAGTTCTGTGGCACATTGATCTATGTATATTGTTTTTTCATATCACTAACAGATCCAGGTAACGTGACTCGCAGAATCATAAATTACAGAAAGGTTAGGATTGGAAGGGGCCTCTGTAGATCCAGTCCACACCCTCTGCTAAAGCAGGTTTACCTAGAGAAAGTTGCACAGTATTGTATCTGGGTGGGTTTTATATATCTTCAGAGGAGTCTCTACAAACTCTCTGAGCAGCCTGTTCCAGTGCTTTGCCACCCTCAAAGTAAAGTTTTCCTTCTTATTCAGATGAAACTTTCTAAGTTTCAGTTTATGCTCATTGCCCCTTATCCTGGCACTCATCTCATTCAGCAGTGGGCCACATTTTCTCTAGTCTTCCTTTGCTACTGATGTACTTAAGGAAGTCATTCTTGCTGTCCTTGACATCCACATAGAGTTCCAAATGGATCTTAGTTTCCTCGTTGTCTCCCTGCATACTCACAATGCTCTTATATTCTTCCCAAGTATCCTATCTCTTTTCACACAGTTTGTAGACTTCTTTTTCTGTTTGAATTTTGTGAGAAACTCCTTGCTCATCCATGCAGGTCTACTGCCTCTTGTGCTTGATTTCTTACTTATAGGGATGCACCTGCCTTGGGTCTCTGCCCATGGCAGGTGGGTTGGAAATAGATGCTCTTAAGGTCCTTTCAAACCCTAACTGTTCTATGATTCTATGACCTTCCTATATTCTAAATCCTAGATCCCTAACCCATAGGACTCCTCTGAGTAAATCCTTGAAGAGACCAAAATTAGCTCTCCTGAAGACCAGGGCTGTAATTCTACTTATTGCCCTGCTTCCTCCATGCAGGAACCTGAACTCCACCATTCCATGGTCACTACAGCCAAGACTGTCCACAACCTTCACATCCCCAACCAGTCCTTCTTTGTTTGTTAGTACAAGGTCCAGCAGCACATCTCTCCCTCTTGGCTCCTCCACTACCCATGTAAAAAAGTTATCATCAGTGCTCTAAAATACATCCTATCATCAGTAATAGTTCAAAATCCAATCCATCAGCATAGGTTGTGAATTTATTTTTCTCTAGCTGTGTAGGTCCTTGGAACATATTTTTGGAAGGCAGCTGTTACACATGCATCTGTTTTTTAAATACATATTAATGTTTACAGTTGTTTAAAGCCAATTCAACATTAGTGTAAAAGCAGTGCATACACCTAAGTTATTTTAAATCATCCTTTCATTTCCCCTGAATCTCTTCATTCTGTTTTTGCCAGATTATATCTGGCCATCTGACTTGAAACTTTCACTTAGGTGTTTGCTTCTTATTGCTTAGTTATTTTCTTTTAGGAAGGAATATTTGGGTCAAATCTGTACCATTCATTTCCAGCAGTCAGCTCTCATCAATTGCTTGGGCCAACGTCTCAATGGCATCTCTGCAGTGACCCAACAGCCTTTATTTCTTTTGTCATACAAGTTTCCATACTAGTTTCTAATTAGATGCTGCAGTGTAGATAGTCTTTAACTTTCTTTCCACTCACTAGTTCCTTATTGTAAGATAATCTCAAGAGTCTTCATAGCATTTGTTGTGTAGTACTACACGTCACACAGATCATAGAATCATGGAATAGTTAGTTGGAAAGGACCTCAAGATCATCTAGTTCCAACCCCCCTGCTCTGGGCAGGGACAGACATGGTAAGAATAATCTAGTCTTAAGAATAATAGGCTGAAGTTCATTGCAGGGAATACTGCCGTTCATAGAGAATTTTTGCTGATGACAAATACAGTTGAATATTGGTTTAGGTTTGCTAGAGAATGAAAGCCTCCCATTGCTTGAGCTTTGCAGAACATGTTAAACATCTGACAAGCACACCAAGAGTGTATTTAATCCTGCCATGGGTAGGGGAATGACCTGCTCAGCAGCTTGTTGTCTATGTGAAAAGGGCTTGAAGAGACTTCAGGAGCGCTGGCTTGATGAGAATGGAGCCTGCTCAGGAGGCTTCCAGAACACCCTGGGATCAAACTGCTTGTTCAAAGAAGTTTTACAGTTAGCTAGCAGATCTCATTAAGGTGATGTCTGCAGCTTCCTATGCCCTAATGTACTTTTCAGCCCTATAGATCAGAGGCAAGTACTGATTTATGATTTCGAGTCACAGATTTTGTGCTAATTGCTCATCAGGGAACATCTGCCTCACAGATTGAATGTAGCTGAATATCATGAAGTTTGGATTAAAGAACATTCTTCCTCCCTCCCTTTCAGAAAGGAGATACTTGGATTTTGTTATCATTTGGCTTCATCTATTTTCTGTCTTCATTTTATTTAGTTATTTATTTCTAGTGATAGAAAAATGCCATCTGATATATATTTTTATTAGGGGAAAAATGGCAACAGAATCATTATGGATGGAAGAAGGATCAAGACCTACTGCAACAGAAGTAGAAAGTTTGGACTCAAAGTCAAATAAAGGAAGCACAGTGGAAGAGAATATGTGGACAAGATCTTAAAAACCTAACACTTAGGACCGAATGCATCTAAAATGACTAGATAAAGAGAAAAAACTGTTGTTTTTGGTTTTGTTTTGTTTTGTTTTTTTTTTTTTCCCTGCACAAAAGGTGCAGCAGGTATATTACAACTGATCCCAATTCCCAAAGGGAAATTAGTACAGAAAATTCAAACTTGGAGTCAATTTTCTTCAGGAACATCATATAGGGGCTTTTTCAGAGTGATCTCAGAATGGCTATGGAATCCATTAGCATAGCAAAGAAATTCAAATTTAAAGGTAATTACCAAAGACCAACCTCTCTTCTTTGTTTTCAGGGAGAAGCTCATGGTTGAGAATCAGCTCCTGGATTTCAAGCACTAACCTTAGTCACTGCTTCAACTGATGTCAAGACAGCATCTCTATTCTGATCAGGTTAGCTTTTCTGTTTATATACCACAATTTTCTGATTTCCTGACTATCATGCGCTTATAATGGACAGTATCGTGGCATAAGGGACTTCAATTTTAACTTAATAATCCATTTGATTCACTCCCTAGAATATTTTCTGTTGCTCTGAGAGTGTTTACAGTCCAATTCAGCCCATTTCTGTGCTTACTGCAATCACAGTTATGCTCCTGGTTCAGTCACTTCATGTAGCATCAAACATTGCATTCTTTTAGGTCTTCAAATTAATCATAAGTGTACAAGGGGTTTTAGTGCTTTTTTTTCCTCCTCATAAACATCTCATTATTTATCACCCTTAAGGACCCTGATGTCTAAAGTTTTCCTCATTGAAATTTCATTTTAACTCCTCTCTTTTGAAGATGCAGGTTCTTAGTGCAGCACTGAGGTTTTTAACACTGTTAATTGTGTTATATGTCTTGGAAAAAGAAATACCTATTTGATCATCCTCCCTGGTTAGTTTTCTTATGTGGCACTTAAGCTCTCTGGTTGTCCCATTGGGATGGAAGTAGTCCAAATTAGAGGAGCATTAGCACTGTGATATGATCGCCTAGTTAGTTACAGACAGGCCCTTAGAGATGACTTGCTTTTGTGCTCTAATTATTTCTGAGGACAATATTGCTCTCCATTTCAATCTATGTATATACTACATATAACAAATAAGTAATTTAAAACTGGATAGAAAACCAACCTTTACTTTCTTAATCCAATTGACAGAGTCCAGAGACAGAGCTAAACTTTCTTGCTTACCCGTATATTGTATATTTCTGTGAATGCGTAAACATAACAACTGTGGTTACATCTGATTAAAGCTCCTTAGCATAATTCTTTACAGATCGCCAAATCCCAGGTTCTCTGCTTACCATCCTGATGCCGCACAAGTGACTTCTGTTCTCACTTGCCCTGGAGAGAATTCACTTGATGACTTACTGACAAAATACAGATGTTTTATTCCTCAATCTTTTGGATGATGAACTTGACCAAAACACGCCATACCTCCCTTTCAGACATGTGAACTGATTTTCTTTCTCTGCAAGTCATGATGCCGGGAGAAAGAGCAAAGAGAAAGCCAAAGTCCTATTCAGTTCCTCTAATCTTCATGAGTTAAAATCAAGACGACTGAGGAAAGTCAGAAATAGTCTTGGTTACCTTCTCAGTCAAACATAGTGTTACGGTTTTAATAGTCATTGTTTGCTGATCAATGCACAAGAGCCTAAAAATCCTTGGAGGGTACTCTCAGCAGTGTGTTAAATAGCTATGCTTTTTGGACTATCATTCTTTAGGACCTCCTCTGCATATCACTTGTGAATCACAAGGATTCTTTTCTATACTTAAATTACATAGTTAGCTTCACCTTATTGGGAAGTAACAACATCTGTGAAATTCACACTTTCTGTTCTCTGTTACAGGCAGCAGATATGTCACAGGCAGTATAGTTAATGAAAACTGGGGCTTAATTCATCTCAATCAGAAGTGCACATCTAAAATAGGTCAGATAAACTGCTCTAAAAATATCTTATTTCTCTTTTTTTGCTCATGAAGGAAGGCTAAGTGACTGTCTCAGGAATAGAAATGCATAAAGAAATTTTTAAACTTGGGGAGAATAAATCACAAGGGGTTGTAGATAAAACAGTAAGACATGTTACGCTTCACCCTTCTTAGAAATACATCCATTTGAAATTGATGCTGGTATCCCAGTAGAAGAGGTCTTCCAGTGGTGTCACGGGGGAGATCATTCACTCCTGGTTTTTAGGCATGATTTTTTTGTATGCTTTACAGTTGTATAGCTTGCAGATCTCTCCCAAATTCTCCATTAACTCCAGTGCTGACAGTGGTAGAAGAAACTCAAGTTATTAACTGTTGAAAGTATGAGTCATCTAAGAAACATCCTTAGTGACCTCAGAGAACCCTGTATTGTGTACACTCACATTAGGAGCTCTGGTTTTCCATCCTCAGTGTGGTTTTCCTTCAAGAACCTGTTTTGCAGTTAGAGTTGGTACAGATGTTGCTTGATTGAAGTAGGAGGCTTTCAATATTGTATAGATTTTTGAGGCTTTGAAACCAACTGCTCTTCTGATGCTGCTTGTCTGCCAAACGAGGAACTTTGTGATAAAGACTTTTTCCCTCTTAAAATGTCAGTCAGAAAAACCGTAATGTTTTTGCGTGTACTGAATTCACCAAAACTGCATGGAAATGATCTTCTACCAAAGCTAGGATGAAATTCAAAATGAGAATATCATGTAAAAATATCTCAATAATCTGAATATTTGTATGGAATATGGGGGATGTAGTTTCAAATCCCAGAGTGTGAGGCCGAATACATATTGAACTTTCTTACACTTTAAAGTGTAGGTGTGTGTCTGCTTCATTCAACTGTGATTTATTCTTAGAAGTAGAAATTAAATTACCCTTTCACAACAGCAGTTAACAACTCTCTTTTGTTTAAATTCTTGGTTTTCCCTCACAATCATAGAATCATAGAATAGTTAGGGTTGGAAAAGACTTTAAGATCATGCAGTTCCAACCCACTGCCATGGGCAGGGACGCCTCCCACTAAACCATGCCACCCAAGGCTTTGTCAAACCTTGACCACCAGGGATGGAGCATTCACAACTGCCCTGGGCAACCCATTCCAGCACCTCACCATCCTCACAGTAAAGAACTTCCTCCTTATATCCCCACAATGGGAGGGTCTATCAAATATTAACAATATACAGTCATATATCAAAAAGAAAAAGCTGGTTTTACCACCCTTTCAAATGCCATTTAAGAAAGAAAAGGTCTTTAAAACTCTCGAAGTAAGGAAAGTTGACAGTGCTTAGGGAGCACTGGAGAGGGTGACAAATAATTTACTAGGCTGAACTCCTGATAAATGGTGAATGCTTTTTCTGTTTGACCAAAATATATCTTTGATATGAGTGGTTATGGCATCTTACTGCCTTGTGAGAAAGATTGCACAGCTCTAGGTTTTGACTCAAGCAGATGCTCTACAGAGCATACAGTACAGAGTACAATACAGTGCTTTGTGTTTAATAAACTCCAGCCCTCATTCTGCCTTTACTCTGCTACCATCTGACTTCAGTTGGCTTCACTAATAATGAGAAACTATTCTCAAATAAATAGTAATAATGATAAGAAAAAAAATAAATGGAAGTTTAAAGCATCTAGCCATTGAGATGTAGACAACTTTATTTTGACTTTTAAAGTAATGTGAACAGAATGGCATTAGTAGGTTGTCACCCAGGAATAAAAAGGGAAATGCTACAATCCTGGGAAGTCAGGGACTGTAAAATTAAGTTTCCCATAACAGATTCCTCTCTTCATCATTCTCTACCAGCCATAATTACCATGAAAGGAGGAAAAGATTGTAGAATCATATAGTCATAATATAGTTAGGGTTGGAAAGTTCCTGAAGATCATCTAGTTCCAACTCCCCTGCCATGGACAGGGACACCACGCACTAGATCATGATGGATCTCTGTGTGAGTAGAATAGAAGAGAGAAGTCACAATCATTGAAAGTGAGAGTCCAAGATTTGTCTTTCAGAAGGAAATTTCCTTCAGTGAGCAAGCTAGGCATCACATCCTCCCTATTAGGGAAGAGATGTGGAGGATTTTAGCTCTCACCATCCCTCACTAACTTCTAAACTATCACCACAGTTTTCAAGCCATCCGTGTGTTTCAGTATGATTATCTTCACAAAGCAATTGCAGGATAAGCATGTGTCATTTTCTATGTGATAACGGACGTCTTGGGGATACAAAGTCCAGAAGGGCAGAGCCTCAAAAGGATATGAGTCTTCAAAACTGGATGTAGAAAATCAAGCCCAAACTATTCTTTGCTTTTCAGAGTTTTCAGCATCATTGATTTTCACTGTCAAAACTGAGGTAGATGACAGGTACCTTGATTTCATTTGAGCATCTTGAGTTTGTTCTTTCCGGAAGTTGCATTAATTAAGGCTGCAGATGGACACCCAACAAGTGCCCAGGGCTGAGCTTGAAAACCAGTAAGTAGTATCTATTTGGCTATGCTTTCATATACCTGCTTGATTTTAAAAGTATTCATTTTCATTCAAGTTGCTCTTTGCAAAAGTATCTTTCCAAATCTTCCTCATTTAATGGAATTTCTCAGTCAGTTTCAGTTATTTAGAAAGAATTTTCAGCTACTTTTATTATCTTTCTTCCTTGTGTTAACAGCAAATATTCAAGTAATTTGCATCAAAAAATTATCAAAAATGCTGCAATTTTGGCCTTTGCCTATAATAACATTGAAACATCAGGCTTCATTCTGGTATGTTGACTGTTCTCTCCTGCATGTAGTACAACACTATTTCCCTGTACCTTCCTATTTCTTATAACTCTAGCTTTGGTTTCTTTCATCCTGTGACTGCCCTCAATGGCTTTCCGTCCAATCTTTGGTACAGAAAACCATATCCAGTATCAATTTCCAACTGTGGTTTTCAGTGTTCGATTCTTATGTGGACATTTCTGTATGCACAGAAGGAACTGAACTGGCAGCTTGCTGAATCCAAAGGTGCCTTTTTTCATCTTCTACGACATCTTAATTCAAATAGTGAAGAAATCAGGTTTTTCTAGTTCCACCTAGAAATCATGGGAAACTATTTCCAATATAAAAAAGAAGTGATGGAAAAATGACTTATGAAATTTAAAAAAGTAAAACCAGATTGATTGTGTCAGTCTCCACTAGAAGAAATAATTACATTGATTTTTTTTTTCGTTATATGTATGTAAAACATATTTATATATTCCTATATATGTCCTTAAGACTATATTAATCTTTGACATATTCATTAATTAGTAAACCAGAGTTCTGACCATTAACAAATGCACATGGAAACAGTTCTCCCTCAATTTCCTCTAGTTTTGCAGAATACCTCCAGATGGAGCAAGTTTGTGTGCAAAACTATTTGTTTTCCACATATATTCTTTTGCAGAAGTTCCATGTATGTAAATTCAATGAACTGACTGACAAATACCACCAAAAAGGCTTCCATATTTTATATGCACACAACACTGTACACCTTTACAACTTGTTTTCTATTCAATATCTTAGTAGAAGCAACTTGAACTATGTATTGTTTTAGGCACTGTGACAGAGAATATGTCTCATTTAAAGAAAAACAAAGCTTTTTTTCACCTGTGTAACTCAGAAATGAGTATTGATGCCTTTAGATTGCAGTCCAGAGACATGTCTGTGTCAAGTTTAACTAATAATATGGTTAGCAATAAAAAGGTTTTAAGGAGGCCCAATTGATCTGTCCTGTCAAGATTCCTACTAGGAAAAAGAAAGGAAGAAAAAAAGAGCTACAAAGTCAATATGCTATGCTTTTTTTCAGGAAGGAGACTGCAGGGCTTAAACTTCATCCCTTAAGCTTTCCTTAGAAAAGAAAAAAAGAACTTAAAAATGGGAAAAATAGTGAATATCTGATATATCCCATTGAGCAATGACTCTTAACAGCACTAGTAATAAGTGAGGATGAACAGCTACTTCCATGGAAGATTCCTATCTCTTGGATGAGTAAGAATCTTGTGTCAGTTTTCCAGCTACCACATTCAGGTTTTCTCACATGCTCCCCTCATTTAGAGGAACACAAGATGCTCCCTGACGTCCATCCAACCTGCCTAATCCATGTGGAAAAGAGTTGTGTGTCTGCAAGAGGAATTTTCAAGAGAAGTTATTGGAAGAGCTGTTGCATATGGAGTCTTCCCCGTCCAGGTACTCAGAGGGAGGTAAACCTGGGTTAACTTTCTGGGTAGACAAAGTAAAGAAAGCATGAATAGGGCTGATGTCAAGACTTTTAAAGATGGATGTGTTTCTCCAATAGGATCCATCTTGGCTGAATTCCAGTTGAATCTACAGAAGATAGTTTGTAGAAAATTGTTGTGCAGTCAAGCAAGAAATTACAGTTGGAGAGAATTGTTTTCCTACCCTTATTTTAGACCTGCTTCTCTTAAAATATTTAAGTTTCTTCTTTCTGAGCAATTGAGGAATCCAATTGATTTTATTATCACACATACAAAAAAAGCCCTTTCTCATCTGGCACCAATGACAGAGGCAAGCAAACAGAATTACTATTTCTCACATGGATCAACCACACAGACAATTGTATTCCAGACTGGGTGATTATGATAATGATTCACCTGCAGTATTTGCATGAAATGGCAGTAATGGAAAGCAACTGCTAAAACTCTGAGCTATCAGCTATCCATAAGTATTTAGAAATCAGAGTTTATTTTCTTTTCAGTCTCTGAAATTGCTTTTTCCTAAAATGCAACCCTCAGGGTGCCTCTTTCTCCAGCACTCATGCTCTATTGATTGAGGTTTCTTTGTTTCTTCCCCGAGCTCTGAAACTGCAAAGGGCATCCCAGCTCATACCAGCCCTCGACATTGATCATGCTTGGTCTTGTTTGTTAGCCATTGTCGTGGTTTAAGTCCAGCTGTAACTCAGGAAAACCACACAGTCTCTCTCTCACACCCCCACCCCCACCCCCCCTTTCCCCAGCTCTCAGAGGGATGGGGAGGAGAATCAAAGAAAGGTAATCCCATGAGCTAAGAACAGTCCAGTAACTAAGATATAACACAAACTACTGCTGCCACCAATAATAAGGGAAATAATAAGGGAATTAAAAACAACCGCTCACCGCCCGCTGACCAACATCCAGCCCAACTCGAGCAGTAATCTAATCCTTCCAAGTAACTGCTCCCAGTTTATATACTAAGCATGATGTGCTGTGGTATGGAATACTTCTTTGGTCAGTATGGGCCAGGTGTCCTGTCTCTGCTTCCTCCTGGCTTCTCCTCCTCCCTGATAGAGCATGAGACTCAGAAAGTCCTTGGTCAGAGTAAACATTGCTGAGCAGCAACTGAAACCATCCGTGTTATCAGCACTGTTCCCAGGCTGGAAAGTCAAAAACACAGCACTGCACCAGCTAAGAAGGAGAAAAATGACTGCTACTGCTGAACCCAGGACAGTCATGTACTTTCCCTTTAAATTCTCCTTTATAATCCCTGCCAAAGCTGCTCTGTGGTAAGTTTGGTCCACATCAGGTTTGTGAAATTGCTGCTGATTCTGTGCACCTTACTAAAACATACTTCTTGTATGCCTTGTCCTTGCTGTTGCTGCTCCCCTCTCAGGAGAGAATGCATTTTTCTGTGCCTAATTCAGGACAAAGAGAAAATTGTAAGAAAATAAGACTATAAAGCTCATAATGTTTAACTTTGCCACAAATGTCCCACATTCAACTGCACTGTGTCTTGTGACCACATATAACTTTAAAACATTAAGACGCATCTCAGGGCTTTCCCATTCCAAGTTAGAGATGGTATTACTCAAATAAGAAATGCTGGGACAGGACTTCAGTCATAAATTACTACTGCTGAGTAGCTGCAATTATAATTTCCACTTTGGGAAACAAGAACAGCCTTTTGGCATTAGCAAGTAGCTGTTTAGGGATGCAGGCTATCATGGGATCACTGTAGCTGTCCCATGGCCCAGATACATGTTTTATTGATGCCTATATTTGTATTGAGAGGGAATGGACCCATGAGGCAAAACCTGCTATCCTATTTTGAGAAATCATAAAGCACCTCAGGCAGCTTTCAGTATAAAGCCTATAATACACAGAATGTATCTAATATGAATCTGCAAAAGATAAGAAAGATGTAAAAGGTTGTGATAAGTGCTTAGCAGGATCACAGAATTTATAAATATAGCTGGTATGAAGCTGGCAGTTTAGAACCTGTCAGTTCAGAGATTTTTAAGTGAAGATTTTGCCTTACTTCCCTTCAGCACTGGAAAGAGACATCTATTTGGTGAAAATGCTACTTCTTACTGTTAAAAGGAAAGACATGGATTGGGTTTCTTTTCCCCAAAAAACTGCAATTAAAAAAAAAAATAGTGTCAGGGTATAACAGCAAAATAAATCTCCAGTCAGACCTTAGGATGAGATCCTTTTATATATATAGGGTTAGAAATCACATGTGGAAGTATAGACAAGCTAACAGCCCTGGAAAGGATCCAGTCCTTCTTAGTGTCCAGGACTAAAGGTTTGCATTCCTTCCACATTGTCTCTGAGGAACTCAGCTGTCACCAAAATACTTTCTAAAGCTCCTTAGAGTGTAGTCCTGGGTACTGTCACATCAGCATGTGAGGTTTGACATTGCTGTGTCTAAGCTCATACATGTATTCAGCATCTGGGCTCCTTATTCCTGATCTGCTTAGTGACATTTTCTCATTTCCACCCGTCTGATTTTTGCCTTTATTCAGCATGGTCATGTTAAGACTTCTAAAGCTTAATTTGTGTTTGCCCAGGATATAGAAGAGCAGAGCTTCAATCTAATCTTTTGCTTCTAGAAGTGTTTTCATTATTTGCATTACAGAAGAAGGGAGTCTGAACTCTAAAGAGTAAAAAAAAAAAAAACAAAACCAAACCTCTTTTTAATACTTAAAGTGGAAGTGTCATTATTTCCTCTCTCTCTTTTATAATGCATTATCCAGCACAGGTTTGCAAATGAGGTGGTGACAGGATCATTGCTTTGTAGTTTTTATCAGTAGTGACTTTATGAGCAGAATAATAATTTAGGCAAGGCTTTGGAGTGTTCTTTTTTGTTTTCCTTTTGCATCCAAACTATAGACTTCTAATTTGTGTCTATTCTTGTGGATGGCAAATTATATCAAGGTAGAAAACACAGAATGTGTATATTCAATGGTCTGTGATGACCCCTTGGAGACTTACTGCTGATCTCAACCCTACGCTATATAAATGTAGGTAAATATAGAAGGTTGTTCCTACCTTCTCTTGCCCTTGGAGTATTAGCTGGCCTCATTCCTTCCTTTTGAGCAGGACTCAGCTCCAGACTGGAGACACCTCCATTTAAATGCAAATCAGGTGTATAAGCAGCTTGTGCAGACAACGGAGTTTTAAATCAATAGGAAGGAACTTAGAAGGTATTTGCCTCACCCTGAAGTAGATGTACTTCAGTTGCCTACACATAGATGTCTGATGTCATTTGAGAATCCATTATTGTTCCAACCAGTCTGGGTCTCTGGTAGCAGCATATCTGACTGGATGTCAAGCAGGGTGCCTTCTGAGATGGCATTAGACAGCCCTTCATGGACATCTGAATCAATCTCAGTCCATCTTCTTATACAGAAGAGGCATGATTTTGCATTGAGTCAAATAACTGCAGAAAACAAAAGAGCAAGTGTAAAATTCATCTTGGTGCAATATTCTATTACAATGCCATATTCAGAATCTTTAAACTCTATTTTCTTGACACAGTGTGTTTACCAATAATAGTTTGTGTACATTTCTTTTTTTTTTTGTTGTTTTTATTTAACAGCATTGACCAAAATAGCTAAAAACAGTTGTTCTGGTTTGGGATTTTTTTTCATGGAGTTGAGCATTAAGCATATCATGGAGATGATAAATAAGAGCTGGCTATTGAGCCTGTTTGTAATACAGCACTGCACTGCAAATTAAAACCAGAAACCCCCCCCAAAAATCAAACTTTACGAAAAAAATAAAACAGCAACTCACCTTTTATTGGAGAATAAAGCAAATGGAAACAAAATAAAAGAGCTTCTTTCTTCAGTGTTGGGAGAGCCTTGATTAAACTGGTGATAAAGTGGGGCCTAGTAATGAGAAGGAAAGGAAGAGCTTATTGGATTTGTACTTCTTACATAAATACGTATTTTACAGCCAAAACATGGTTATTGACTCAGTATAGAACATAGCACACAAGGACTTTTCATCCATTTTTCAAGAAATAAGGCAGTTCTCTATTTAGTTTTGTTTCAGACCATCTCATATGGATTATTTCTTATTACTTCCTAACTGCAAATAAGCAATTGTTGGTATTAGTGACATACTAGCTGTAAATTAATGTCTAGACAAGTAGGAACCTTTTATTTACCACAGATAAGCAATCAAACAAACAAGCAAAACATATCCTGAATTCAGAAAATACTGAAATATGGCTTAACTTCCATGCTTGACTTTCAGAAGGCTGAAATCCTGGGCACTGAGTATCAGTTTTCATATGCATAGGGCTCATCAGTCACTTTTCGGGCGGCTTGCGCTAAAGGGCAAACCCTTTAAGAAGTTGTGTCACCGGCTAGACTATTTTCAGCCGAGTATTTCTAAGGTATACTCAATAGAGTTACCACGTGATGGTCAATGGCCATCATTTGTCCTGTCAGGCTTTCTACGGTGTTGAGAGCCTCATCATACTTGATGAACTGGATCCTGTTTACATACAAACTAGAATACACTGGAATAATAAACATGATTTCAGCTCAAGAGAGTCCAATGGAGCACTGGACCACAGCAGGAGAAATTTCTGTTACCTTTTGGGTCTGTGATAGATTTTCCCATGTCAGGCGAGTAGCTCCATCTTTATACTCCTCAGCAGGCAGTGGCTCAAGCTGCTCTCCAGTACCTGAGACCAAGCTACTGCAAGGTCACAGTGGTAAAAAGATTTATTTACCAGGATTTCAGCCACTGGCTCCCAAAAATTAAATGACCGTCCAGCCCAGCTCATGTGGGGATCTCTTTCTGCTTAACTTCATATTTAGTGTAACCAAAAATAATAGCTTCATTTAGAATCATAGGATCATGGAATAGTTTGAGTTGTAAGAGGCTTTAAAGCTCATACAGTTCTGCAGGGATACTTTCCCCTAGATTGGGTTGCTCCAAGCCCTGTCCAACCTGGCTTTAAACACTGCCAGGTAGTGTTAGACATTTGTTAAGCATATTTAGACATGATTTATGTCTAGGAAACTAGTAAAAGAATTCAGATTTACTATTTAATCAGTAAAAGCCTAGGTCAGCAACTCTTACAGCATTTATCACCTTGTGTGCATTTGTAAATGTCCAGAAAGAAAAATGTTAAAATTCAAATCTGAGTTGCTCAGTTCAACTGTAAGCCTGTTTTGACTGTGTTTTAATTCAAACCAGAAGCTTTTCATTTAAATTCATACATTTTTCTCTGAGATTACTGTCTAGAATATGTGTTCTTGAAGATGAGCTGTTGGTCTCTACAAAAGCAATGTGAAAAATGCTATTCACTGTATTGGCACTGGAGTTTTCACTGAGTCATTACATTCAGCTATACCACTATATGTTCATTTACTGGTTGCTTTGTTCTGTATATTTTTTATCTGTGATTTTAAGAAACCTGTTATGCACCAGGAATTCAAGAGTTTGTATACTTGCCTATTTTCTATTTTTCAGGGCCAGTGTCTCTTAGCATTTCTGCTGCATCATCAGTCTGAAGATAGTTTTTATCTAGTCATAGAATCATAGAATCATAGAATAGATAGGGTTGGAAAGGACCTTAAGATCATCTAGTCACAACCCCAGTCAAAGTAAAATAAGGGAGAAGTAGAAGGAGGTGCTTGCAAGAAACGTATTTCATGCACTTCCAGCTTAATTTTTTTTGTAAAACCTAAAAAATTAATTTGAGATTTATTTACTTTGTTTTTCTGTTATCTTTTTTCCTTTTTCTTCAGAGAAGGCTGTCAAAATCCTTCTCTCCCTGTTGTCTAACAAACCAACCCAGCTCCACGGTTGGGTCTGGACATCTGTTTCTTTGAAAGACGTTATCTTTTCTGACATTAATATCATGAAATAGTAAAGATCTGCCCCCTGTTACACAGAAGATATATGTATATTCCCTGTTTCTGAGGGTTTATCCGTAGGGTCAAACCAGACTGGTATATACTGGATGACATACTAGTACATTTGCAGGCAAAAGAGAATTTTGCTTTCTAAATTTTCATTTCAAACATTATTTGCAAATACAGTCATAAATATGTATCGAATGGAGAACAGTTCATCTTTAAGATGTAAGGAAAGCTGACAGATGGAAAACACAGAGTTACCCTGTAATAGATAAATGCAGGTAAATACAATGACAAGTACCTATTCAGGAAGTTAGAAATAAGAAGTCATCCAAAACTGAAACCTCTTGAGAAGACTTTGAAGAAGTGAACAACAGAGCTCCTGTAAAACATAACAAATACAAAAATAGATGCTGGAGTTGCTGGATAAAAATAGTGTAGATTTAATGCTTTTTTTCAAACAGATGGCTCTAAAAATTTGAGATGACAAGTTATGATTTGTTCAGCCCAGAAAGAAGCCTTTCCAAAGGCTCTATGAATTGTGGTAGTGCTGTTGGAGATGACCTTGAGATGGGTTTAGATATCTTCAAATGAAAACATCTTTTTGTGTGAATTGAAAACCATTATTAAGCACAATATAATATAAGGATAAAATTAGATATTAGAATTCAGGATAACCAAAGGATTCTACTAAAATATAATTTTTTGTACTTTGAACAAACTAGGAATAGAGGAAGAGGAACCAGAAGATTTTTTTATCTTTGATGCATTTTATGACACATTTCAATGTAGTGTCTACAGTCATGGCTCACCAGATGGTCACCTGAAGATCCAACATTCCCCATAGGCAGCAGTTCTAGGAAGCTCTCCTCCACCAGAGAGGGTCTTCCAAGTTTATTTCTACTGGTGTATCACATTTGTTTCGAATGTGGAGGCAGAGGAAGGAATGAAATACCCATCCATATGTATTTTTATATTCAGATTTTGCAATAGCTAAAAGTGCAAATCATCTTCTGAACAAAAAAGGAACATAAACTGCTTCTGAACTCTTTAAGGACAGGTTTGACAAAGAAACTTATCTGTAATAGATAGAAATATTGACTATCAAAGTACTTAATACTCTAATGGCCTCACTTTGTTCATGAATGTAAAAAGAACAATGAAATGCAGCCATGTTTCCCTAAGGAACTGTAAGAATAATGAGCGTGATTCACTTTTGTATTGCTCTTACCCTATTCTGCAGCAGACCCAGGTTGCTATAAAGCTGAATGATACTGGAATAATTCAGTGATGAAGGCAGCCTATTACCCGTAGCTAAATGAGTGAAGAAAATACTCTCCCACTTATCTGTTTTATAAAAAACAAGCTTGTATTGTTAACCTCTGCCGCATATGGATTTTCCTATTTTCACTGTTTCAAACTAAATAAGCTGCAGTAATGGCTGTGTATGTGACCAGGTTAATGTTTCTATGGCAACTATCTTTTTGCAAAAAAAGTTTTATAAGCATTAATTATTAGTAACTATATTTATTATTCTTGCACGTAAGGAATCAAGCAATTCCATTGCATCCAAAACTTAACAAACTTTATTATTGAGGCTGTGCTAGGATGAGGGTCAGGAAATCTTTAACTGTTCTCTGTGGATGTTCTGTATTATTCCTGAGTTTTACCTTTTTGGGCAGGTGGTGGAATAGGAAGGAATTTAATTAACTTGGGAAATTATTTAGTTCCTATCCTTCACTAAGCAAGAAGGGTCTCTTGTGACACCTGTCCTTTTGCCTTCTTTCACTGAGCATTGGTCTTTGTTCAGGCAGAAAATAAAGGAATCAGCCACTGTAACCATAAAATGGTTTGGGTTGGAAGGGACCTTAAAGCTCATCCTGTTCCAACCCCCTGCCACAGGCTGATACACCTTCCCTTAGAGCAGGTTGCGCAAAGAACCATCCAGGCTCACCTTGAACACTGTGAGGGAAGGTATGTGTCACACCCTGAATTTAATGCAGAGTGAAGAGACAAGGTAAGAAGAAAGAAGAGTAAGGTAAATCAGATCAAATGAATGGACATGTGAGACCAGAGGAGGGGCAGGTCTGGAAGAAGCCATCACTCAGCACTGAATACACTAAGTACCAAGAAAATCATTCCTTACCAACTTACCATTTACCCTTCCTTGGTTGTGAGATTTGACTCTGCCTTCTGAGTCACATCCAATAAATAACTTGATGCCTTTTTCCTATTTGCTCACACTAGTAACTAGAATGTAAAAGGCATCATGGTAGGAAATTAATTGCCAGTGGGACAAAATGTGTGCTATAGTGTATTACAGATGTGTCTTTTCTTGTTCACTAAGCTGCAGCATTGCCCTGAAATTGAAATATCTGAAATTAAAGCAAAGAAACTCTCTGGCAATGCATACTTTGCTTTTTCTATTTTAAGGACATGAGGAGAAATAATTCTCATAAGCAACTGCTTGTTAGTGGCAGCCACCCAGCTGCCATAAAAAAAAGGGAGACAATGTATTTTCAGACCGCTAAAATGGCTGTACTAATGAGTCAGGCAAAAGTTCCATCTTTAGATCTGTATCCTGTATCTGGTAGTGATCAAAATCAGATGCCAAGGGAAACGTAAGACAAGGAAATACATGATACTGCTCTCATACTGCTTTACATCTCTTTCTGATGAGAGCTCTGATGAAGGTGATAGCATCACATGGTCACATCAGCGGGTTCAACGTACAGTTCTTCACTATTATTTTAGTCAATCCTTTTCTAAGAAGATACACACATAATCCTTTTAAATGTGGTCTCTGACCATGCAGCCACATAAAAGCAAGATTTTGGAGTACAAACTGCTACGTGAATGCGTATTCAGTATGAGATATGCTTTCTAAAAAGGTAATTTGTTTTAACTGGCCTGAGATTAGTGCATTTATTTTCTGTGTAAATATATAGTCAAGTGTTGAGGAGAAACAGCACCCTTTCAGATGGTTTATTAGTGGTAATCCACTTTGACTTTACTGTGCAGCTCATATTTTGTTTAAAATAGACTCTAAGGACAGAAAGGTTGTGAGTTGAATCATGCCTGGTCACTAAGGCTGCTCACCTATTGAGGCAAGGATAAGACATGGGTCAGTTCCCTGGAGCCTGCTGACTCCTCTGTCTGACCTGTGCTTGCTGGTAAAGAGGCAGCTGCTATGGCAGACAAAATTTGTCTGGTTATAAAACAAGGCATTGGCATTCTGCTCACTTTGTCCTCTATCATATCGCTGGGACGAAGCAGTAAATTTCAGGGAAGAAAATGTTATCTAGAGGAATCGGTGGGACCTTCGTCACTAACTTACATGGTGACTGAATTTCACCCCATTTTCTTTGCGAGGCTTATGTCTATGTCTAACCTTTATGCAAATGCAGAGCCTGGCATACAGATTTCAGGCTCCTGTTATACCTCAATGTGGGTAGATTTTCTAAACCTGCAATCCAGAGAGCTGCGGGAATCTTATTGTTTCCTCCCCCCATGAACAATGTTACATTCCCTAGCAGATATCATAGTGTTTGGTATGCTGACTCTGTTCCTGCTCTTCCAAGCCCTGGACACAACTTGTGTGTGTGCCAGTGTATAACTATACAAACTATTCTTGACTGTTCACATTGATAGCAAAGGATCTAAGGAGCTCTATCATAATCTAGGCTACTGCGGAGAGGGCTGTTGTGTAATTATACTTTCAGTTAAAAAAGTAGTTCTTGAACATGGGTTAATAAGTATTATATTTTTATATATATTAATCATATCTATATAATTTATTATATGCATTATATTTAGCTTGCTTTATTTATGCATTAAATAAATTCTGATGCAGAAATTGCAGCCATCATTTCACATAATTAAAGTGACATTTATTTGCATCAGCTAAATAACTATGTTTTCCATATGGTCCAAGAGCCACAGATGTATTTATATGGTTTTGCAAAGTAAAAGGAATTGGCAAATGGAAGCTACAGCATCCTCTGTGCTCCCCTGGGTCATTGGCAACACAGCTGGTGATTCTAAATGTGGTCAGTCTCAGGTCCTCTGCTCCCTTGCAGATCTCACTGGAGCTATTATAAATTCTTGGTGTGGTAGAAATAATCATATCCTTACTTAGTGCTTTTAATCACTTGCCCATTTTCTGGCTGAGCTCCATTTGCTGTCAGACCAGCGCCACTCATCAAACTCAGAGGTATTAGAAGCTGCAAGTGAAATTCAGCCAAATATGGAGGAAAGCTCTACATGTAAGAAATCAAGTGTGCAAGGACAAATTGAGCAATGTGGGCAGGCAGCATCACTGCAGGAAAACATCTGGCCATTTTGGCAGTGACACTGGAGTCTTAAAATTGTCTTGGGTAGACAGCACTGGTGTATGCACTGTCCTAACTCAAATCATCTTCTGTGTACAAAAAATGAGGGCTAGTCTTCATGTAGCAGCAGTTTCCAGTAGTACTCGCTGGGTCTGTGTTCTCATCTCCCTTTGTGCAATGTAGTATTTCCCCTGTTAGATGACCTTCATGTTAGGCCATGTCTCCTATTTTACAAGTCAACATCACATTAAAGCTGAGTAAAATGTGGAGACTTCTGCAGTGCAGAATTTCCACCTTCACTTGGTGTTTTCAGACCTTTGTTTCATCCAGACAGAACCAACAGCTCATTCTGTTATACATGGATTGTATTCCTGAGCAATCCTGGCATTATTAGCTATGCCAGACTAACAGCATTAAAACAAACAGAAAGAACCAATAGCATAGACTGGGAGAGCCTGAAAAATGAAAGGGATACATATGCCCAAGTAATCTTTTTACATTAAGACACTGTTATAGGAATGGTAAATCCATCAAGAAAAAATGCTGACATGAACAGAGCTTGACCATTCCAGAGCCAGTTAGAGGGCTATCATGGGTCAGTGAAAGGAGGCAGCCAGATTTATTTAATGGAATTAATGAGATTTGCACCATCAGGACTTCTATCCTCCCAAAATTAAGCCTTTAATCTTCATATTAAAATATTTCTTTTGTGTTCTGAGAATCACATTTCCCCTCCTCTCTCTACTCCCTTCAGACAGGCAGCAAAGTCAGAAGCTCGCTTAAATCCTGATTGTGTAAAGGAGGAGCTGTAAAGCATTTGGAACATCTCTTCTAGTTTAATAAATCCTCCAAGATTTCAATATTATCCTTTCTTCTCCCCTTTTTTTTCCCTCTTTTTTTTCAAATGAAGTACCTGAAAACTCATCTCGTGAGCAGAGTCAGCTTGTTAATCAGCAAGCTAATCCCTTCCTCATTATTTGGGGATGATGTTTTATTTGCTAGAGAGTAATGTATCATAAAGAAGAAAAATGAAAGAAGAGACAGTTTCAGGAGATAAGCAAAGCTAAATCAATTCTTGTTAAAATGTTCCTGTGCGACCTTAATATTTCTTATTTCAAGTTATTCTGTTGTTCCTATGTTCTGCCTCACTTCACTGGCTTCGGGCCACCAATGCCTACAATAAGTATCTGTAATAATATTTCCTTAAATTTACAGAATAAGCAAGAATACTGAAATGTAGACTCAACCCACAAACTGCCAGTGATTTTTTTCTGATGTGTCATCATATGTATGATTTCTCTCCATGTATCTCCAGAAGATCCATATTTATTAACAGTGTTTCTAAGGCACTGAGGTTAATTTCCTGAAATTATAAAGGTAGTTTTAGCTTAAGTTTATGCTAGGGATAGTGCTACCATCCTTTTGTGCTGCAAGCACTGTTTATTTATTACTTTCATTGTGACTAGTCAAGGGTAAGGATATGATCACACGCAAATATTCAGACATGGGATACCAGAAGCTTTGACTCAAACCAAGACTTGCTCATTTTTTTATCAGAGTGGATCAGATTGATGTAAGTTGGTGTAGTTCCAGGGAAACCACTGAAGCTAATCTGATTGTACCAGCTGAAGAACTCTTCATGTAATATCCAAGTCTGAGAAATCCCATTTAGTTTAGCCACTGGGATTTGAACACATCATGATCCAGAGCTAAAAGTGACAGCTTGATCTAGAAAGTTAAGGTTAAACAGAAGATATTGAGCTGCAGCTATAAATGCATCCTTGCTTTGAAACACTATAGGGTACTTGAGTAATCCACATGGGGCTGGCAAATACAATGGATGATTTACAATGGATATCCATGTACCTTGGAGACAGCAGTTGGATATCCTACAAAGTCCAAAATGACATAAAATGTCCACATGTGAGAGCTAAATCAAGCCTTAGTCTCTGTGAACTGGAATTAGGAGGAGACCCAGGATATGCACAACACTACCACGAGCACTGCTGCTGGTCAGCCAAGATCCTCTTGACCACACTGGAGTTTGGCTGGTTTCCATTAGATGAGAAAAGGGCCAGACACTTAGGGAATATGTGCAGTGCAGAAAAGGATATTGTTCTGAACAGAATACTGAACTCTACATTGATGCTGAGGTTGGCACTATCTGCTGGCCCATGGTCAGTGTAGTCACAGTAAGAGAAAAAGTGTCCAAGGTGATATAGAATCAGACTTTTTCTGTCCCCAGTCCACTTAATTTTAATACATTTGGTTCAGAGTAAAATAACTTCACCAAAAGGTCTGTAAAAATGTTATTGTAAAAGCTAACAGCTATTTCAGTGACTAGAAAACCCATGCTCATTAAGTTTACTCAACAAAAGGCTCCCCACATCTGAAGTGAGCACTCCAGTTTTTGAGTTATTATTATCTCTCCTACAAAGAGTACAAAGAGCAGGTTACTTTCTTTGGACAATGATCCAAGCAAGGATTCATTTGACCTGATATCTAGAGCTCTCTAGCAGTTCAAGGCCCTGTAATAATGGGGCTAAATGAAGTTGGCAGTGGTGGCTGTAGATCAGTTTAACTTCTTCTAATGCATATGTCCAAAAGAGGTTAGGCAAAGCACACCTCTAAATAATGGTTGTTCTCCACCTACTCTTGGGAGACTAGCGGTCGTGGTTTAAGCCCAGCTGAACCCAGAACACTAGCTTCGAGGTAATGTTATGCAGATAGTATGAATGTCTGAATGTTGCTGCTATAGACAGAAACTTCCAATGTCCAAAATGTGTGATCTATGTTGCAGATGATTTCCAGATCAGAAATAAAATACGAAGATGATTTATTCAGATCAAAATGCCCCTGGAGAGTCAAAACCCATTCTTTCATCATACTACTGTGATTTGTGTCCTGCACTGTCATCAGTTCACTGATGTACTCTTTCAAATGGTGAAAAAGTCCAGGGTAATGAAAATTAAAGTTCTGAGTCCACCAAATACAACCTGTGTTACTGCTGTACTTTCTCAACATCACAAACTGCATTTCAGTTATATTGTGCCAGGTATTATGTCTTACAAAGCTTTTTTCCTTACACTTCTCTAAACTGGACTGGTTTAGGCTGTCTTGAGCAGAGGGTGTTTTATGGCAGTCTTCAAATAAAATTATTTTTTCTTTCTATTTAGACTTTGAGGGTGCTGTTGAAAATAAACCATTTTTGCATACATTTGGTCATTGTTCATAAGGATTTAGTTTTACACATAGAGTGTTATTCCAGTTACACTTGAAGGAAAATTATCTCGCATAATACTGTCTCACATACAGAAATAACAGAATGGTGCAAATGGGATTGAAGTCAAAACAATCAAGCACAGCAAGTATCTTGCAGTGTGTATATGCAGACAGAAAATAATGAGTTCAATGAATAGGTTTTTTTTAGAGTCAGTCCAAACTTCTTCTGGGAGAAGTGATCTCCCAATACATTTTCAATACCTACTAAACAAAGTGAAAAGGCAAATATGAAGAAAGCTGATATTTTTAATGTATAAGAGGCCATTACTTTCCTTGAAAAAACACATGCCTCTAATATACGTTTTTTGTCATTTTTCCATCTTTGAGTTTTTATTCAGTATGTTTAGTTATGTCACTGATGTGCCATAAAATGTCATACTGTTATTGATCTAACGTCAGGTCAATGGCACAAGAAAGCTTTGGAATGACAACTTGAGTAGAGGGATTGCTAAATTTAAGCTGATGTGTTTGCCTTCCTGTCAAAATAGTGCATGATCCTTCAGCTCATCCAGCCACCTGCCTGCCTGAACCAAGCTGATTTCAAAAGGCAATGCATCAATCAGTATTTTTTAAAACAAGCTATATTGTTCCTTTGAGGCTTGTGACTTTTTTTTTTCCTATTAAAATTTCTTCAACTCTAAATAATCAGGTTATAAAGATACTTATTTCACCTTAACATTGCTTTGGAGCATAGAAAGTGAATGTTGACAGTCTTACTCTATGGGTCAGTTCACCAGCAACTAACCTAAACAGTTAAGACTGATAATATTGTATTAGCTTAGAGATCACATTACATTTCTCCCTACTGCATCAGTCTGTGATAAATGAACCATATTAACATGTGTTTTGTTTATGAATCACAAATGTATTTGTTTGTGATAGTATAGAACTGTTCTGCTCCCACCAAAATTTGTTTTCTCAGTTGTGTTGGTTGGATTTTTCAATATAATCTGCCTGCTTTTGGGAAAGTCATAATCAGTGGCCTCTCTGATCAATGGTGGAAAAAAATTGCTTGTTTCTGTTGCCTATTTCCCACTTGGAGTTTGTGATAGTTGAGGGATTTTGAAGCAACAGGCTTCTTTGTGTGGCCACATGTTGTTTTGCTGTGTGAAGGTACCAAATGTCATAAGGTATCTAATACATCCTTCTGCGATATGACATAGGGCCCACAAGAAGCTTGTGGCTATCTCCATCTCACCCAGACCCCACATGAGGTCGCAGAATCAGAATCATAGAGTGGTTTAATTTGGAAAGGACTTTAAGATCATCCAGTTCCAACCCCCTGACATGGGCAGGGACACCTTCCACTAGAGCAGGTTGTTTCAAGCCCCATCCAACCTGGCCTTAAGCACTGCCAGAGATGGGGCAGCCACAATATCCTTGGGCAACTTGTTGCAGTGCCTCACCACTCCCACTGCAAAGAATTTCTTTCTTATACCTAGCCTGTATCTCAAATGGTGATAATTCTTGACCAATGGGCAACTGAATCAAACCTGGAATAATTAGGGCATGATTTCCTTCAGTTTGATATATTTTTCAGGACAAAACCCTTCTAAAATGGACAATTAAATGTGTGGGATAACTTGTTCCCTGTTTCATTCCATTGATTTAAAAGGCAGTTTAAGAAGGCCTTCTCAGGAAGCAGGTGTTTGTTCCATTGTCATTTACATTTAGTTGATGAATCTGATCTCTCTTACCAGGTGAGGGTTCTTCTTACATAAGATTTGTATGGTGGAGGTAGATGCCTGCTTTTTTCTTTGTTAGTAAATTCTTGTATTAGCCAGTAATATACTAGCTAAGAAAGCAAAACTCATTCTCCATGTTTCTTTTTCTTTCAAAAAAAAGAAGAATTAAAAATAGATGTCTTCACTTTGACATTTTTATCTGAAGCATTTTCCATTAGTGTTTCAAAATGAGTTTGTCTGAAAAAATGAATTGAAATTAATTTTTAAAAGATGTCCAAAGAAAATATTTAACTTCAACTGGAAAAGAAAAAAATTGTTGAAGTTTCCCTTCTACTTGCTAAGAAAACAAAGAAAAAATCAACAGGTTAACTCATATTTACTTCATTTTTCAAGGCAGCTAGTAAGAAAAAAGTAAATTATACACACTTGTCTGAATATCAAGAGAAACTCTGCTCTATCTCAAGCTCTGCCTGCTCCTCCATAGCTCGTTACAACCTTCTTTGAGGCAGGCTGCTTCACTGAGCAGCCTACCTCATGAGTAAACATGAGTGTGTATATTTGGGAAAGCAAACCCAATAAACCAACCCTGGTACGAAAAGGACCACCATCAAGATGACAGGAAAAGAAAGCAAGGGGAAGTGAATGGTGCTTGCTAGGTTAGGAGAAAACAATGAGGTTGAATTAACTGTGCAGATGAAGTGTTTCACCCAAGAGATGGGGCAAAATAAACCTGAGGCATTTTGTATAACCTGCATGTTGTATAACTGTATAGGAGTCTTCCTAACCCAGCAATGTGATGCCTCACCATTAATTGTGATGCTCTGCCGTTTTCTTCTCTAGCTTGGAGAAGGTCTGTGCTGTGAGAGCCAGCCAGATGATGGAAAGGCCATCTCTGAAGCTGTTTGAGGACATGTATTCTTGAAAAGGGAATGGAAAATAATGCCTGAAAATTAAAACTTGTGCTTCTGAAATGCTGTAATCAGAGCTGTATTCTCAAATGGCTTCCCAAGCTGAAGCTGCAACCAGTGCTGCTCCCATCCTGTCCCACCCCAGCTGCTTACAGGCTCATTCAGACACCCATCCATGCAAATGAGCTGCATCCAGGCTCTTCGCTGCTTTTACAGAGCTGTCCTTAATTTGTTTGTGCTCACAACCTCATGTTAACACCATGGTCCCTTCCATAGCTCTTAGGGATGTGACTTTCAGAGAGCCAGTCACTGCATGGCTTGATAATGTCCACTTGCTCTCCAGGACCATTGCCCACTTGGAGTTTGTGACAGCTGAGGGGTTTTGCAGCAGCAGGCTTCTTTGTGTGGCCACATGCTGTTTTGCTGCTTGCCAAAGCTGTGCATGGGCTGGAATCTGATGGAGCAGAGAGGACCAGCTTCTCCTTGCATTCATGGCAAAAGGGTTTAGAGCCCAATGAGCTGTTTATGGGAAATGGCAGCAGAAACAAGTAAATTCCTTCCTTTTTTAGCCTTTATTTTTGGGGAAAGACGGGAGTTATTCCAGAGCTCTCACAAATTAGAGATGATCCATCTTTCAGAATTTTTCAGTTTTAAGATGCATCAGATATACAAGAAATCAGAGGACATATGCTGCAAATTGTTGCTATTAATAGGAAGAAGGATAATACATGGCTATTTACTTTCTTTGCATACAATATGATAGTTTTATGTTGAGGTCTGTATGATATGCCTCTATAAATGTTTCCTGTGATGTTGATGTGCTTTGGCAGTATCCTGTTGCCAGTCCCAGATGCTTGTGAGAAAAACATAGTAAAAACTATGTGAGCAAGCTGACCACAGGAAGTGCCCCTCTGCCTGCTTGTTAGGCAGAAGTTTGCTGTTTGCTTGCAAGGTTGAATGTGAGAGTCCTTAGACTCCTTGTTAAGCACTGACATTCACCTTTTTCCAAATATACATTCAGTTTCTTTATCTCAGCTTAGGGGATTCTGATGTCTTCCAGGTACCTTTAAAAGGGCAGGAGGGAAACAGGAGGTCAGAAGACAGTAAAGAAAGCAGCATTTAATGAGCAAGCTTACTTATGGACTGTTGCTTAGAGTTTTTATGATCATGCAAGTGTTTTCTTATACTGCACTGTGTACCACCTAACATTCGTTTTTAGCACAGTTGTGTTAAAAGTAATTTTAAGTTCATTTACAAAGCAGTACCTCGTAGACATCCATTGATCAGCACAGAAGAATGTATTACAGGAGAATTATACTACTATACTCAGAAAATGGCACTTCATGTATATATTTAGAATGCATGCTGGGAGTAGGACTTTTTTTGAGAAATACCTTGAGTTTTTAAGGTCTTTAATGTGTGTGTGTGTGAATTATTTACATTTTTCAGCCAATATTTCCGAGTCAATGAACATTTTTTATTCTTATTTTCATGGAATATCTATGTGCATGTTTGTGTATATGAGCATAATTTTTACATGCAAAAAAATCCTGTTGGAATACACCAGTTCTGACCAGCATGAATAGAGTTAAGTTTTAGAAACAGGAAGATTCCCAACAGTACCATGATGACAATAGAGTAATGTTTCAGGTGGCATTAGAAAATAAATAGTTAGGTTGCTCTTATTTGA
This sequence comes from Forpus xanthops, assembly GCA_032466535.1. Lineage (NCBI taxonomy): Eukaryota > Metazoa > Chordata > Aves > Psittaciformes > Psittacidae > Forpus > Forpus xanthops. Next base: position 28,763 of record JASSUY010037161.1, read on the forward strand.
GATTACAAAGGAATGAGACAGTTGAAAACCCATCAATATTGAAACAAAGACTGAACATACAGCCAAGAGGTGTTCCCTGGGTTGGGTAGTTCAACAGATCAAGACAATGTGGAATGGAACAATCCAGATAGAATATCACAGTCTTTAAAACATTGATTGTCAGTGCTTAACATTCTTCATAAGAAATGCATGCAACAGAATCAGCTATTGAAATACACCAACTGCTGAATGCAGCCCACCTCTGCCAGGCTGACAGAGGTTAGGTGAGTTATTTGGGCATCATATCAATATGAAGCACTCAAATAAACCTCATATAGAGAGAATGATGCTTGTGAGAAATACATTACTTGAAAATGACAATGAAAATTAATTCTTGAAAGACCAAATCTAAACAAAGATGGAGAGAAATATTTGGAAAGGGTGAATCTTTCCTTTTACTGTTGCTGAACTGTGAAAAGGAATAAGCATAACACAGTAAAGTCTGGATACACACTGGGATCCTGTACAAAGATTTATTGTAAAGCAGAAGAAAATCAACTGCGTTTCTTTAAAAAAGCATTTATTCCTTCGCTATTGGTATCTCTCCTGGAATCATGCCCATACAGCATGCAGGTTTTGTGTGGAGACACACAAAGAAGCTGGGCTACTATGCTCAGTAATGCAAGATTCATGAGGGCAGAGAGAGAGGGAAAAAGCAGCTTGATTTTGTAGCCCAGTGATCCAGTCATTCACATGAGAGTTTAGTTTGTGTTCCTGGTGTTGTTCACATGTTTTATTCAAAGACTATTTAATTCAGTCTTGATAACAAAGTTTGACATTGCCATCCCCAAGAAAGGGAGCACAAGCCATGAGGTTCCAGGTACACTGCTTTTATTTGCAAGCTATCTTTTGTCCTTTAATTTTGCTTTTTTGGTAGTACTGTAATACAGGAGGCATGAAAAGTGTCTTTGGTCCTGCCTGGTGCCTGTGCAGGTAACTGGTAGATTCTCCTTGCTGGTAGAAATTGTGCATTTAAATGCCTTCAGCCTCAGGGAAACTCTCAATTCAGTGTCCTGGGATTTCTATCCACTGGGTTGGCACAGAGGGGAGATGGCACCATCCCTGCCCAGCTTTGGGAGAAAAGAGGGAGACAGTCACTCCTCTGCCAAACAGAGATCACTTCTCTTCTAAAAGGAGATTTAGTACCGTGACTCCAGGAAGGGGGTTCAGGCTGGAAATGCTCATGCCAGTGCCCCATGAGTGTTAACTCAAAGTAGGCATAGAATCATGGAGTGATTTGGGTTGGAAGGGACCTTAAAACTCATCCAGTTCCAATCTTCTGACATGGCAGGGATACCTTCCACTGGAGCAGGTTGCTCCAAGCCCCATCCAACCTGGCTTTGAACACTGCCAGGGATGGCAGTTACAGCTTCTCTGGGCACCCTGTGCCAGCGCCTCATCACCCTCACAGGGAAAAGCTTATTCCTCATATCTCAATCTCCCAGTCTGTCAAGTTAAAGCCATTTTCTATTTTCATTTCCCTACAGGCCCTTATAAAAAGTCCCTCTGCAATCCTCACTTAATCAGTAGGTGCATTTATCCATTAATACAGGTTCTGTTATGGATTTCATCCTTCAGTCCCAAATCTGTCTAATCTTATGTTGGCTTCCCTGCACCATTTTGTGGAAATCCTAACAGGATTTGCATCCTTCTTGTCAGAAACATTGGTCTTCCTCTGGGATGAATTATTTTCAGATGTTGCCCTAGAAGCCCATCCAGAGAGATGGCACCTCCACAGTCCTTGCAAGGAACCAAACCAAATCAAGCCAAAACCAACCGTGGCTACTGCTGCATTGACATCCCCACCAACATGAATCTTGTGTACAAAGCATCACAGATGGTACTTCCCAGACCACCAGTGTCCCAGCACAATCTCACATTCCTGTGAGTCTGCAAAGATCCTTTTTGCTTCTCTGCAGCCAGAAGGCTGGTGCTGCACAGTGTAGCATCAGGAGCACAGGGCTGATTTAAAGCCTGGGTGCAATACAACATGCATAAACACACTGCAGTGAGGCAATTTATTCCCTTTGAGCTATTACAATTCTTGTTGTACCTCATCTTCCTTTAAACAAACTTTGCAATCTTCATCTCAACCATCTCAAATGGTACAAATTGCTGTTTGGTAATCAGCATTCTGAATTAGATTAGACAATAAGAACCACAAAACCAAATCTAGTTTAAGGGGTATAAAATCCAAACACATTTTCAGCAGTAACTACATTGCAGTGTCTGTTAGTTCATTCCTTTGCGGAAAGAAAAACCACTTGTCACAAAAACACGGCCATTTATTTATCCATTTGAGAATCAGAACTCCTTTTAGCAAGACTGAGCAGTAATGGAACTGTTCAGCTTGTTTTCCTCTATCCTCCAGCCCTGAAAGGCATCCAGGTTATAGTATTTTGGATCAGAGAAAAATTCATCTGGCATAAATCTACCTGGCTCCAATTACTTCTGGTGGCATGAATGCATCTGAATCCTATACAGTTGAGGAGCAGGACACCTAATAAATGACACATGCCATCAACTTCTGTACAGAATCAAGGACTTCTGTTTTGTTCTGGAATGAAAATCAAACTCCAGATACTGATCCAAGCAAGTGGGAAGAAATGGGAAAGGTCTTAAAAAGTAAATAGAAAATCATCCTTTTTTTTTTTTTTTATTGTAAATGGAAGTTGTTGCTTTCTGACGGTTGAGAGGTAGGAAATAACAACTCAGGAAATAACCAGTGTTAACAGCTAGTTTGGACAGAGCCTTGGGTGATATGATCTAGGGTGAGGCATCCCTGCCCATGGCATGGGGTTGGGACTGGATGATCTTAAGGTCCTTTCCAACCCAAACTATGCTATGATTCTAATGGGAGAACCTATAAAGCCACCACCTTCATTGTATCAGCTCTAGACTCTATAAAGGAATTGGCTTTCTAGGCTGATATTTTCAAAGCAAGTTACAAATTAGTAGGATAATATTTGTAAGGTTTGATGACTGTTTTTTGGGAAACAGATCTTATTGAACCTATATATATAATATTTTCCATATTAGAATAATAATACAAATGAGTCAGTTCTTCTCCCTGAAAATGTGAAAGCTGAATGAAATGCACACTTACTATAAAGTCTATTGCTAAGGCAGCACAAAGATGTGATTAACTGTTTCATACTAAAAATAAGGATCCTTCCGAACTTACTCTGCTGCCAAACTGATCAAATCCTCAGCTGGTGCACGTTAGCATTGCTTCTGCAGCCCATTGCTTCTAGAACTGCTGTAGTGTATTGCACAGTCTGGATTTATGATTTCTACTGATCAGTCATGCTTGCTTTCTTTTTGGTCTGAAAAGAGAATAGCTCTTTTTATAAGCAGCATCTGAGATTAAAGATTATGTTCACTCAGTCCTTAGATTCCTTAAAATCTGGCTTGTCAGGTGTCCTGCCCTTCTTCCTAATATTATATATGTCAGTCAATAAAGACTTCTGTTGTTAAACATTAGTTTATTAATAAGCATGTGTGAAGAGGGGAAACTCAGAGAAGAGATTAAATAAAACCCATCCTCGACACTCAAAAAACCCCACAATTGGCTTGGCTGTGGTTTAATGTTTTTCTGCAGCATTTGCAGCAGTGAGAGTAGCCCAAGTGAACATACTATTGCATGTCTTGAGCCTCTCTTAGGAGACTTCATAGCAGCCTTCCAGCATCTGAAGGGGGCCTACAAGGATCCTGAAGAGGAACATGTCATCAGGGGCAATAGCAGTAGGACAAGGAGTGATGGGTTCAAGCTTAAACAGGGGATGTTTAGGTTAGATATAAGGAAGAAGTTCATTACTGTGAGGGTGGTGAGACATTTGAAGAAGTTGCCCCAAGAAGTGATAATTCTCCATCCTTGGCAGTCTTCAAGGCCAGGTTGGACAGAGCCTTGGGTGACATAGTCTAGTGTGAGGCATCCATGCTCATGGCAGGGGACTTAGATGATCTTAAGGTCCTTTCCAACTCAAACCATTCTGTGATTCAATGGTTCCTTGGGTGACTTTTCTTTCAATACTGAAAAAAATGTGAGTTTGATACTAAAATTTTGCTGTGTTCTCTCTCTACGCTGATTCAAATTTAAAATTTGACTTAGTGTTCTATAAAAAAAGTTGTGTTGGAAGTAGAGGAATCAACAGCATCCTTATTTATCTTCTAGTGTGTGCAAACCCTATTAAGACCAAAAGATAAATTTATGCATTGAAGCTAAACAAAATATAAACACTTTCATAGACGTAAGTAGGGAAGTACATGCATTTTCCCCTACTTTTATTAGAAGATTTTTCCTTTTAATTGTTCAGTATTTGAAAAAATACCATCGTCTTTTAGTTTGAGTGTTGATATTTTACTTTAGTTGGTTTTCCATGTTCAGAAAGAATGTTTTGTGGGAATCAGTACTGATTTAACACAGGTTAGTGTGGGAGAAAAAAGGAACCTGTCACCTCTCTATACCATTGTTGATGCTTCGTGCATCAATATATTATGTGGTTGATATGCCAAAATCTTTCCTCCTTTCCTCTGCCTAGCACTTTGATTGCGATTGTTTATTTTACTGGTGTGTTCAACCTGCATTATAAAGGTCTGGATGCACTGGATCCTTTCCTGGGCCTGTGTTGCTTGATCAACAGCGCTCTTTTTGCAGTATGGTAGCTTTCCTCTTGCTTCTGCTTATTGTTCTTCTTTCTGAAGGAAGGACTTTTCCTTGTGGGAAAGACAGTCTAGGCATGCAGCAAAACACATCTTTAACCTTCAATTGTATTGCAATATAATTCAAAACAGGGACAAATTTTCTTCTCAAATCCTCTTTCTCACTAGGAGGGATATCAGGGCAGATTCCCACAATAGGATGTTTGTCCCTTGTCCTCCTTTCAGCCCTTTGGAATCCCTCAGTCTGGCACCTCCTTCTACTCCTGTCTTTCCCTCAGATGCTTTTCAACCTCCCATATCTTCCTTTAGGCTTTTGCCTCTTCACAATTCTTTTCACAACTTGGTCTATGTGCTGCATTATTTAATTTTAGCTACATATTACCAATAAACCCAAAATAGAATTTCTCCAGGCCAATATTTCTGTCTGCACATGGTTCTTCATGGTGCCTTCCTGTATTAGCCACTAGTTATAATGATTAACAAATCACTAGCAACAGCGTTGCTGTTATCACGTGTTTAGGTCTGTTTCTATGTCACTCCACTGCTATTTGCTTTATTCAGTGTTACAACAGCCCATCTCCTCTTGTAAAATTTACTGTTTCTCCTTCTCATTCATCATGGTTTAGCACTAGTTATTTGCAATATCTATTCTCAAACAAGCTATCTATCCAGCTGGAGTTGTCTTTCTCATTTAATTTTCATTTCAGAGCAGTGTCACTGTCAGGCAAACTCTGGGTCAGCTCTGATACACTGAAAATGACAACTGCAACAAGCAAAGCTGTCAAGATCCAAGAGGGACTATGAATTATTTCATTTTCTTTTAAGGAAGAAGGAATTTAATGGGCATAAGGGATATGTCAAACAGGGAGACTTTAAAAAATATAAAGTTTGTATCCGCTGTAAAGAAGTAAAATAATTAAACCAGCAAATATGCCTTAAAAGGAACATATCACTTTGGACAGCTTGGCTAACAGCACAGTCTTGTTCTATATGCACTGTAGGTGTTAAGAAGCAAATTGGTATTTTGAAGTATGGCAGCAGAGAATGAGAATTGATAAATAGGAAAATAACATCAATATTATGCAATTACTGTCTGTGTGGGGTGGGGGAGCTGGAGTCTGCAGAGAATTATAGGAGCCAAACCACACAAATGCAAAAAGTTTGCAGGTGTAATTTAATTCTTATGGAGAGTTGAAGGGCACAGATACACAAACCCAGAAAAGTGATGGTTCTCTACAGACTGTGAACAGAAAATGGGAAAGAATGAAAGATGAAATGTAAGGTTCTATAGCTGATGGGTATATGGTAAGATACTGGCACAGGTAGTTCAAGGAAGTGGTAAAAACTCCATCCCCAGCAATGTTCAAGGCCAGGCTGGAGAAAGCATTGGGAGACATGGTCTAGTGTGAGGCATCAATGCCCATGGCAGGGGGTTGGAACTGGATGATCTCAAGGTCCTTTCCAACCCAAACCATTCTCTGATTCGATGAAGGAGCAGAAGGCAAATAAACTGACATCAGAATATGTAAGGAAAACATATAGATGCTTTGTGTTTCATTTTGTTCATTTAAAATATGGCTTTTCCCATTGATATGAAGTATCTATGACTCTGTGAAGTGATTTCTTAATCTCTGGAGTTTTACACAAGACCTGTATGAAACTCAGTGCTTGAGCCTCTACCTGCAGAATTATTTGGCTTGTTCCCAGTAAGAGCTGAAGATTGAGTCAACAGGTGAGTGCTGCAGATGACCAGGGAGTTTGAGCATGGACATGAACTCAAGCTGAGCTAAATTGACAGCACAGATAGAACCTCTTTCATCTAACATTAAGACAGTCTAAATTTTCCAGAGGTACATGTTGGTACATTTCATTGGCATATAAAAGAATTTGATGAAATACCTTAGATGAAATTCTGGCCTGGAGACAAGCAAATGTGATAATAAAATATCCTGAGGCAGACTGAAATGAAAAGTTTGGTTTTAGAATCCAGCAAAGAGAAAGAAATGGATGTAGTGTTAAATACTACAGGTGTTTTTGCATGCATTAGATTTTTGCTATGGATGCACAAAAAAATCAAATCAGAATTGTTTAAGAGTTTATGCTCTCCATCAAAACAAAGATAACTAAATAAAGCCATGAGGCCAACTTTCCACAGCCACTGTTTGGAAATAAGTACTATGTGATATGTGGAATTCTCCTCTTAAATAAAAGCCCTTATAGAGAAGTAGTAGTATAGACTGGTTCTTACATTAAAAATGTAAGATGAAGTATTGACAAGGGCAATGTAAAACTAAGTACAAACAAAACTCACCAGAAGAGCAGCAATAGTTACGCCAAAAGGACATAGTTGCATCAAAAGCAATAATTAGCCAGAAGCAAATCTAGTAACCAAACAAGATGCCCTATTCTGAAGAAGATAGGAGGGAAAACCTGAGGAACTCAGAGTTCATATTTTATTGTGATAGCAGCAGAAACATTCAGCCCAGAAAGCCAACCGTATCCTGGGCTGTATCGAAAGGAGCGTGACCAACAGGTCAAAGGAGGTGATCCTGTCCCTCTACTCTGCTCTTGTGAGACCTCACTTGGAGTATTGTGTGCAGTTCTGGT